>JANHFK010001978.1:261231-271406 GCA_036250565.1 Sibynophis collaris | reverse complement strand
ATGCCGTGGAGCGCTTTAAAGGTGGTAACCAGCACCTTGAAGTGAATCCGGAAGGCCACAGGCAGCCAATGCAGCTCGCGTAGGAAACCTTGTGGTTTTGTACTCTAACTTAATTTCAGATTTTTTTGGGGGGGGTGGGGGAGTTGCCTTTTTCCTACACCCCTCCTGTGCGGGCCTGAGCACTCTGCCAGAAAAAATGGGCTCCCAAATTCCATTTTTGGCTGCAACGGCCTCCTGCAACCCTCTGCCAGCGAAAACAGAGCTCGGGAGGGCCGCCTTCCCGAGCTCCATTTTCACTGACAGAGGCACTTTGTGCCAGTCCTTTGCTTTTTCTAGGGGGCCCCATGGGTCAGATCTAAGCAACCTAAAGGCCAGATCAGCCCCCCCCCCCTTGAGTTTGACACCCCGGTGCAATGTGCAAACCAGTCAATTTGGGTGGACCTATTCTTTCGTAAACCAGTAAAAAGGAGCTAAATATAAGATATCCCTTTTGCAAGAATTACACGTTTCACAGTAACATTGTAGTCTTATTACAAAACAAATGGGGTGGA
Organism: Sibynophis collaris; assembly: GCA_036250565.1. Taxonomy (NCBI): domain Eukaryota; kingdom Metazoa; phylum Chordata; class Lepidosauria; order Squamata; family Sibynophiidae; genus Sibynophis; species Sibynophis collaris. The sequence continues at coordinate 270,855 of JANHFK010001978.1, read as the reverse complement.
AGAAGACCCTGCTTTATTCGACAGTATTCTATCTAAGTAACCTTTTACCCTATTGAAAAACTAGAAAAAATAAAATAAAAGTAAATCTCTTGGCTTGGATCACTCTGGACATAGCCCTAATTGCAAAGTTGTTTCTGTGTTGCCTAGTAACTGCATGAAGCCAAATAACATGTTCTTAATTCTATGGTAGATAGCTTCATCTTCTACAGCAAGCCTGCTTTAAGTTATCTCACTAATTGGGAAACTACAGACCAATAATATTCAACCACTAAAAGGATTTCTATAGGTGTGGTCATGCTTTTGTTCCAAAGATCTCCAACATTCAAATGCAATTCTTCCTTTATATACTTAAATCATTTGTTCCTTTGCTGAAAATAATAGGTCAAATTTCATAGCTGTAACAGCAAAGTGGACCTATATATAAACTCATCACATATAGCTTTTAAGAGTTTAATTTAGGATTTGCTTCACATTCCATGTTCCACTTCCACTTCCAGCTTTTGCAATTCAGTATATTAAAATCTTTCTTCTCCCTCCCACTCCTGTTTTCTTTTTCTATTTCAAGAACTACAAAATCATCAGCAAAATGTCCTAACAACACATACTTTTTTTTGGTCCCCATTATTATTCTTAATGACATGATGCAGTAGCAATGAACCTAAAATGCCAACGGCAAAAAATACCTCTGCTGGATCCTTTGTCAACCCCTCATGCCAGCTTGACTATTATAATTCTGAACTGGTCATCCAATAGCCAAATATATCACCACCGCATTATTCACAACTTTACTGGTTGTTAGGTTACAAAGGCTTAAAGCAGAATATCTCATTTGTGTAGCTGAATTTATTTTTGTTCTGACTTGGAAGGGCTGCAAATGTCATGATTTGTATATTTCATGTATAGAGTAGCAGCTGTCTTTGAAAACAGATAACAGATAACTTCAGCTAACTGCTGGGACTACTCCATTAATAGTGCAGTATGAATATATCTTGAAAGTCATTATTTTCAATGGAATATCCGACTAAGGAAACATATTAAGAGTTGATATTAAATGTTCAATTGTGTGGATTTTTAAAAACTTATCGGTTTACATAGCATGAAGGGGCAGTTTTTTGTTGTTATTACATTATAAGAAATGATGAAATGTTCTCCTGAAGACTTTTCTTATAATATAATAACAAAGAACATATACGGTATATATATATATATATATTTGTTTTCTAAGATTTTCACGGGTATATGTATATTGTTCATGGTTATTTTCGGGTATGGCCCGTGTAATATTATATATATGGAATAAAGCCATTTAAAAAAAAATAGCATCCCACTTGCAAGAGGAAGAAAGAATAAAAATGGAATATAGATAGAATAAGTTAATTGGATGAAAAATAATGACTAATGACAAGAAATACTAAATATATTCTCCCCTGTTAAATAGTGTCATCAATGTGCAATCTTCAGTATACCTTTGCTTCTTAAAAGGCATCATTAGGGTTGTGTATTGCAGTGTAGATTTTTAAGATGTTGTGAATATATATGAATATTGATGTTATAAGAGGAAGATACTGTATTAATATATAATTTGGCTTTTCAATTTTTTTTATCAATCTAATTTGTGTAGAGTACATAATATTTCATTGGAAAAAATAGATGAAAAAAACAAAACTTGAGAAGAACCAAGAAAAATTACAAATGGATTTATAATAATAAAAAGATTCAGAAGCTATTCAAAGAGAATCAAGAAAGGTTGGACCAGATAGGTTATCAAGTTTTTGTGGATGAACAATTACAAACTGTACAAAACACAGTGAAGTCTACTTTACTGGAAGGTAAGATTCCAGAGACTTGTAAAATTAATACCAGGAGAGAAACAAGATTTGACCTTTGCAAGAAATCACAGACCAGTATTATTACTGAATAATGCTAAGTTGTTTACAGCAATTTTAGCTGAAAGATTGAAAATTGTTTTGGAATAATTTATTTGTTTTTAATTTAACAAACAGTTAAAGGACAATTTTTGAATTGTGCTGAATATTTTGAACTATTTAGAACAACTTTATGAAAAAAAGGCACATTGATCTTTTTAGATGCTGAGAAGGCTTCTGACATTTTGAACATTTTGACTTTTGTGTTTAAAGTTTTAGAAGATATGAATTTTGGAGGGAATTTTTTTTTAAATGGATAAAATAGAGTTATACTTCACACATGGCAGAAATAATGGTTAATGGAGATAACCAATAACCAACGAGGCAAAGTTACCACTGTCCTTTTTTCTGTTTATTTTTAATTCTTAAAATATTGAATGGAGATATAAAACAAGATGAGAGGATTATGAACATAAAGATTAAGAAAAGTCTTACAAGTTAAGAGCTTTTGCAGATGATTTGTTAGTTTTAGAAAAACCTTTAAAGGGAATTGAATTATTAACGAGTACGTTTTAAAAACAGGTACATTAGCAGGTTTCAAGATTAATAAACAGAAGGCAAAGATTTTGATAAAAATATGAAGATACCGGATTAAACAGAAGTGATGAATAAAATACGTTTTAAGATTGAAAAGAAAGTAAATACTTGGCTATTATGACAAATATGAATTATGTATTATTTTGAAATAACTATGTTAAGACTGGAATAAAGCTAAAAAAGATACATTAAGATGGAATAAAGTACAATTGTCATTCTTGGTAGAAATTCTGTAATTAAGATGTATTTTTACCTAGAACGTTTTTGTTTCACCCAATTCTTGTTTTGACAATTGATGTACTATTTAAATAATGGCGAAAGGATATAATTAAATTTGGATGGTTAAGAAAGAAAACCAAGTTCAGTATAAGGTGTTACAAGATGCAAAGAAAAAAAAAAGAGGTTTGGATCTACCAGATTTCAATATATATTCTGCTGCCTGCTGTTTCACTTGGAAGAGAGTGTGGGTGTTACTAAGAAATAGAGAAAGATTAGAGTTAAAGGAAAATGATATGAGATTTGTGTGGTGTAGATATGTATTGCAAAACAAACCTAAGGTTAATGTAGATTTTAAGAATAATTATTCCAAGAATCATCATCTAAACTATTTTTATAGTATGAAATAAATATATTGTGTCCCCAAAATTTCTGTGGCTCCCAGCAAAAGAAATATTTTATACACAAGAATTGATAAGTAGAAATAAAGAATTAACTTATCTTGATTTTGTCAAGGAGATTGCAATAGGTAGGTAGATAGGTAGGTAGGTAGGCAGGCAGGCAGGAAGGCAGGCAGGCAAACAGACAGACAGACAGACAGACAGACAAATAGATAGATAGATACACACGCATATATATATATATGCATTTCTTGTCTGGATTATATCCAACGGCTGGATGTAGGAGATGACCAAGTGGAGCCCAAGAGTGGAGGTAAATGTGTAATCAGTTTGGAATCAATACGTTCTCACAAGAGAGCTAAATGCAGCCCCCCTGAATTCTGTTAAGCCTTATCTAGCCCAATTTGGTCATTAGTACCCTGTTTCCCTCCAAATAAGATATCCCCTGATAATAACCCCAATCGGCTTTTGAGCGCATGGCAATAAGGCCAAGCGCTTATTTCAGGGTTCAAAAAAATATAAGACTGGGTCTTATTTTGGGGAAAACATGGTAGATCATATTTTTGTGTATGTAGCACGAAATAAACTTTTAGGGTCTTGAACTCTATTCCTGTTGCTGGTTTCTTGTGTCTGACCCTGACAGGTATTATGAGCCATCCAGAGGTGTTTTTTTTAAACCAGGCAATTCCTCCATGCAAATAAATAATTAAATACATTTATAAGTAATTTAAGTTAAATTAAATTGCTTTTGAAATCTTTTCTATTTCTATGATACCAGTTCTAACATCATCTTGATAATACTTGATAGCAAATGCTGCTACTTATTTTAGCACTTACTTGAACTCTCTACATAATGAATTTATGGTCTCCAAATTGAATAGTGGTCTGGTTGTATAAGTCAGCATAAGGCAGCATGGGATCACCTCATGCAAATGAGTATTGAATTATACTCCTAATCCATTACTGTACATGCCTGTAAATAATACTAAGTAGCAGCTCATTAATATGTTTCTGGCCTACTTTCAGGAATAGGTTTTGAAATGACTTTAAAAAAAAAATACTTGACCCTGCAATCAAGTACTTACTAATTATATATAATATTAGCAAGGCATCCTCAGTTGACGACAAAACCTGTTTGAAGCATTTGCTCTTTAAATTAAAATAAATAAATTATTTTATTGGCTTCGTTCACCTTTTGGTTTGACCTATTTTATAAACTAATATATTTTTGAGATGTAAAACCAAACTAAACCGGCAATCCCCAACTTCTAATAAGAGAGGTCTATATAACACTTTGAATAAACTGCCCAAATTTTCTTTATAAGTAATATTCAGCAAAGGGGAAATTATGCAGGGCAGTTCATTTACCAAATTGGGAGCAAATTCTGAAATATATTAGAATTCTTTGGGGAAGAATGCATGGTGGATAGGTATGTCAATTTAATTTAGAGATCTGATTTTGGACTATTCCTGCTGCTGATTACACTTAATCCTCTATTACTGATGCTTTATATTAGGACTATGCAAATCTTTGAAGTGTTGCATCAGGTCAATGATGGTTTGTCTGAAATACTCCTTCAGTATAGGTTAATGAAATGATATAGCCTCATGTTTCTCATCAAAAGAGTGGAGCTGTTACATAGCTTCACTAGGGAAAATAGGAAATAGTTTGTGTTTATGCAAAGCACGCTGGATAAGTCTCACCCACATGTGATGTAACATATGTTTTATTTCTGAAAAACAAAATATCTCACGGAGGAGAATCATTTTTGCTGTGATAAATCTTACATATAATTAATAAAAGCAGAATCAATGTTAACAAGATCAATTATTTGAATATCCCGTGTGACTTAATAACAATGACCTAATTTATTTCTGTCTCTCTCTTTCTCTGTGTGTGTGTATGTGTATGAGAGAGAGAGGGGGGGACAGAGAGAGAGAGGGAGACAGACAGAGAGAGAGAGAGAGAGAGAGAGAGAGAGGGAGAGAGAGAGATTGGATTCCTCTTTCTTTTCTGGAATCCTTATCATAAGTGATGGCAATAGTCCTTTGTCAGTGTTGTTAGTGGCACTTAGTTGTTATAGCCCTTATGAATGAGTCCAGCTGTAAAGGCTTCTAGGATAGCTTTGCCTTTAATCTTCCCTTCCTTTACAGATTATTTCCACAGGACAATTGGTAGAAATAGGGAAGAGAAGGAAATTGTTTAGTTATTTGTCAAATTTATATGGCAGCCCATCTTGCATGAAGTAACTTTCTTGGTGTACCATAAAACTGGCAATTAAGCATTCTGTAAAACTAGTTAAAAGCAATGAACATAAATAAAGCAAGCTCACTAGAGGAAAGATATGACATATAATGCAGCCAGCCCATTGGCTTCCTATGACCATGGGTTCCCCTGGCTTAAAAGCAAAACATATTTTAAGCATTTTCTGTAAGGTCACAAGAGTTGGAGATGACTTCACTTTAGGAAGGAGGAGTTCCAGAGAGTGGGATAAAGCTGGATGGAACTCTCTCAAAGAGATGACCCATAGTATACCTCTCCCACCAGACCAGGTAAGATGGGTAACTGTAATTTGGAAGAGACTGTCCCTCAGATAATCTAACCCATGTAGGGCTTTAAGGGTCAAACCCAACATCTTGAATTGGAATTAGAATCAAGAAGGTAATCTATGCAGCTCACAGAGCTATAACAGGTGTCCAATTACTCTTCAACGGCAGCCCAATGTACAGTACAATAGTTCATTGGAGAGGTAACCAGGGCATTATTAACTGTGACTGGAGCCTAACAATTCAGGAATTCAGGAATTACATCTATCAGGAATAGATGTAATTTGGAAGAGACTGTCCCTCAGATAATCTAACCCATGCAGGGCTTTAAGGGTCAAACCCAATATCTTGAATTGGAACCAGAAACAAGTTGGTAATCTATGCAGCTCACAGAGATATAACATGTGTCCAATTACTCTTCAACAGCAGCCCAATGTACAGTACAATAGTTCATTGGAGAGGTGACCAGGGTATTATTAACTGTGACTGGAGCCCAACAATTCAGGTGCAATTCAGATTGCACCCATTCCTCATGTCGCTCACATGACATGAAGTTGCACAAAAACCATATTAGCTGCAATACTTATCTACTCCTCAAGCAGAAGTTGTAAATCCAGAAGAACCCCCAGATTGTCCATTTGGGGCACTGCCATCCCATCCAGTACTAAAGATGAGACAGTCCCAGATTTAAAATGCCTTAAAACCCAAAGCCACTCAGTCTTGCAGGGTTCAGTTGAAGCCTGTTGGTCCACGTACAGACCACCCTGTTTATGGATTCATTTAGCCACCCATCCCACCCAAGATAATTTACCTGTCTGTGGGAAAGCCCCCACCCCTACCCCAGCCACCCCAGAAGAATGAAATAGCAATAGCATCTAGACTTATATACCACTTCACAGTGCTTTTACAGCCCTCACTAAGCAGTTTACAGAATCAGCATATTGCCCCCAACAATCTGGGTCCTCATTTTACCCACCTCAGAAGGATGGAAGGATGAGTCAACCTTGAGCCGGTGAGATTTGAACAGCTGAACTGCAGCTAGCAGTCAGCTGAAGTAGCCTGCAGTACTGCACTCTAACCACCTTGGCTCTATACTATTCATTATCACCAAAATCATGCTATATTTTTATGCATATTCTTCTGTCTTCTACATTCAGTATAACATCAGAGTAATGTTATCATTTTCTCTCTCTCTCTCTCTCTCTACTCAATTTCAACAAAGAGCATGAGCTATGATATCTGGCCTGTGCAAATTCAGACAAACACCAGATGGGAGCAAAGAGTTAGAGTACTCTGTATCTCTTGGCTATCATATAGGGGCCATCTGAGGTTTTCCTAGCTGGATAAGGTAGCCCTGATATTGGGTAGGAAACATATGGCTCAGCAGACATTGTTGAACTACAATTTCTAACATTTCTTATTATTAGCCATCTTGGCTGGAGCTCTTTGGAGAGCAGAGAGGATGAATATTCTTCATCCATCCTTTCATTCATAAAGGCAGGATGTTGAGGTTTTTTTTTTAATGCTTTGAGATGATTAAGGTCTCATTCACTGTGTCTATTCTTGACAGATTATGCTTTATATTTAGTCCTGAACTGCTCACCCTGGTTAGATCAGCATTATTTAAATCTAATTCCTGATATCCTGGAATTGGCAGTTTGAAAGAGATTATGCATCTCTCTATAAAGCATACAGGATTTCACTTCGTATATGTTATTTTATTTATTACAGTATTTATGTATTAGCTGACATAAAGGAAGCTTTCATTCTTTGTGCTTACTTTAAACTGTAAAAACAAAATGACAAAAGGCCATTTTGTAAACTTTGCTAAACAAAAATCTTTCAGCTTCAGACATTTGGGCCTGCTAACAGGAGTGGCATAAGTGTGGGAGTCAGGGTACCTTCGCTACCAGCTCGCCATGGGAGTATGTGTGTGCGCATGCTTGCTTTGCTAGAGTGTGGCGCCTCGGTGTGGTGCAGAGCCTCCATGATGACATCTGGGCAGGTGGGCGGAGCCTCCCACTGCTGTTACTATCGGTTCTAAGAACCGGACAGAACCGGTAGGAACCCATTACTGGTGGGAGTTCATACTTTGTCCCAGGAGATGACACTTCTTCTACTGTGACCATATTATGGTGGCAAAAAAAAAGTGATATGAGGCAGGCTACAACGACCATCTAACTTTATTCATCCAATTACGGAACCAGCAGAGTTACGGGAAGACTTTTTTTCAAATTCTTCCATAAATTCACCCACACCCTAAACCTTTCATTAAATCTTTGTGAAATGAACACAAAGAACACGTTAAAGGTAAGTTATGGTTAAACCACTTATCATTAAGTGGAGCAGTGACTGCAGTGATGATAAATGGCATTATCAATGTCCAAATTAATTTACCATGAAAACCTCTGATTCAGATTTCTGCTGCAAATGTGGTCCATTGTTTAAGAGAATCCACAAATCTTTCAGAACAGCGTTGGTTGTATAATTAATTAGCTGTAAATACTATGAAAACTTGATTTTTACCTTCCAGGAAAGCTGCCAGCACTCCATTGTTCCTTCTAAGAGCTAATTGCCCAAATATTATCTCCCAGATCTCCCTCCTTGGAGGTTCTTGTATTGCTTCCACCATGTCATGTTCCCTCTTATTCAAATGTTGGGCATTGTACACAGCAGCTTATAATGCAGACATGTACAGATAACCTTTAGTAGATACCATAGCAGTTCAAGAGGCTTTGGTGTTCATTCTCAGCCAGACAAAGTGTTTCATTACTTCACTTAATTATCAGTGTCCTTTTGCAATATATTGGTGATTTGAATATGAAAAGTACTCATCAATATTCAGGCAATCATTACTGCCACTAGAGAGCCAAATGGAAGTAAATTTCATTAGTTGCTCTAGAGCGGTGTATTTCAAACTTGGCAACTATAAAGGTATGTGGACTTCAATTTCCAGAATTCTCCAGCCAGCATGTTGACGTCTACACATCTTAAAGTTGCCAAGTTTTAAAAACACTGCTCTAGAACCACTAAATCATGATTTCTTTTCCCTCAAATACTGAAGACCACTCTTTCATTTGTGAACTCAGATGATTTATCACTAAGTACTTTTTGAAGAAAAGTGCTAATAAGGCTACAAATAATTTTATGTTACTTCTTTTTTCAGATATAAAGAAATAGTTCTCAGGGGCATGAGCTGATTTCTTGCTTAGGTGATTTGCAAAACTATCCAAAGATTGTGTTTATCAATCTGTTTATCAGCGTTCACAAGTCCAGTCTATGAAAAAACAGGAGAACAGTGAAAATTAAACAACTTCATATTGTTGACAAGATCAATGTATAATGTGCTAGCTTCATCATTAAATATCAATGAGGAAGGGAAGGAGTTCTTTTTATGTATCCAAAATGCATCACCCCAATGTTATGGTACGAGGAAGTGTTACTGCATGTGTCAGTGGTGGGTTCCTACCAGTTCGGTCCAGATCTTGCAAACTGATAGTAGCGGTGGTGGGAGGCTCTGCCCACCCACCCGGACATCATCACAGATGCTCTGTGCATGCGCAGAAGTGCACGAGCTCCCGTTGCAAACCGGTAGCAAAGGTAAGTGGAACCTACCCCTGGCGTGTGTGGAGAAGACAAGGAAGACCAAGCAAAAGTTGGGAAGGGAGAGAACGTTTAGCCAAGGATGGTGATACTTGTTTTGCCAATTGATGGGCTATAGAAAATTATAAACTGGGTTCTCCTTTTAATATACTAATTCTGTAGCATCTGTAGTGTCAGCCTTCCATCCTTTTATCCATCATATTATTTGTAACTACTGATGATATCAATGCAAATAATCATAGTATTAATGGATGGTCTCTTTGCTATTAATGGACTTGGAATAGATGGTCTCAATAGAAATCAAAATATATTCCTTATTTGTTCAGGGACGGAGGGAGGGAGGGAGAAAGAAAAGAAGGAAGGAAGGGGAGAAACTGGTGAGATGGGACGTAAAG
>JANHFK010001978.1:41522-59980 GCA_036250565.1 Sibynophis collaris | reverse complement strand
CAAAAAGAAAGAAGAGTATTTGAGGAATAAATAGTTGCAGACATTTTCTGTTTCACTCACATGAAGACGTGAAGACAAAGGGAAAGGTATTGACTCCGCCCCTTCTTTTTATGTTCTGCAATTTTGAAACCCTAAAGCGGTAGGAAGGTGCTTCTCCTTGTTTGGCATGTGAGAAGGTCTTCAAAAAAAATATAATTATGCTGTCATCTTTAGTACCGTACATTGGACAGAGTTCAATTATTAATATGCTTCCCTCTGAGAATGGCTTGATCATGTCACAACTCTAGACAAATACAGCTAATGCAAAAATCATAAAATATTCACTTGAATACTGCTGAACTGACAGGAAATTAATTCTATGAATATTTTGATATTACAAGAAAATTAATTTCAAATACATAAGACTAAAATAAATGCACTCATAATTTGCTCAAGGGTAACATTCATCTTTAATAAGATGGTGTCTTTTTTATAAATGCTTCATATATCTTAACATTATATTGCTAAAAAGTACAATGGATATACTATATTATGTTTGTAAATAATATTTTTACAGGGAAAAAGAAAAGGGTTAAATATTTAAACTGTACAGTTTTCACTGATCAATACATAGAACTGCAGAAATGCCTTCTTTGGAAGAATCCAATCTGGAAAGTTAAAGCAATAGCAATAGCACTTAGATTTATATATCACTTCATTGTACTTTACAACTTTCTCTAAGCAGTTTATAGAGTCAGCATATTTCCCCCACAATCTGAATCCTCATTTTACCAATCTCAAAAGGACGGAAGGCTAAGTTATCCTTGAGCTGGTGAGAATCAAACTGTTGGCAGCTGGCAGAATTAGCCTGCGATACTGCATTCTAACCACTGCACCACCACAGCTCAGTGGTGATATCTCTGTATCCAGTTTTGTTGGTGCTACTGCTCTGAAGAAGAGATGGAGATTTTCAGGTTGGTCTTTAAGCAGCATGACACAGCTGTGTCCCTCAAAATAATGGATGGAACCATGGCAAAATTAAACCTTAGTTCATTTACTTTCCTTTTAATTAAAATGAAATGCAGTTAATATTATTTTCTAACATGTGTTATCCCCCTGCTCTTCACATTGTAGTAGTATCATACTGCCTGATCAAAATTCTGGAAATCACACAAGCATGTAAGGTTATTTTATTTACCAATCGGCATACTGATATAGGAAAAATCAATATAAACATTATTAAAATGCTAACCCAGCGATGAAATCTTGCCAGTTCTAACCAGTTCATTGAACCGGTAGTGCCAGCGGTCTAAGGCTCCACCCACCCAGTGGGATATCATTACGTCCCATTTTTTACCTTCTGTGCATGTGCAGAAGAGGCGCATGAGAGCATAGTGCATATGCACTCCCATTCCCGAACCGCAAAGGTAAGTGGATTTCACTGCTGCGCTAACCTGATAATTAGAATAATTATAATCAAGCCTTTGAAATTATTTCTGATTACAGCCTTACATCAATAGCTTTTCCCTTAAAACCAATACTCTAAATGTCTAAGTTTGCCTTATTGTGTTTCGTAGGATATACAGTATAAGGACACAATTCTTGCTTAAATTTGGTTAAGTTTCTGAACTGGATAAATGCTATTAATTTTGCCACTGCTGCATATTTCCAAAGTTTGGTTTCCACTCCAATTGGTTGTTTTTTTTTTGCAGTTTTTTGTTTTCTTTTACCTTGTGGTCATCGAGAAAAATATAACAGATGCATAATTGTTCTCTGAGACTCTCTTAGATTTCAGATGTTTGAATGAAAGTCCTAGTTATGTAGATTTTATTTCATTTTTACAAAATATGGCTCTGAGTGTTCTTTCATTAGAATTTACTGGAAAAAAATCAGTAATTGCTATTTGGTAGCCTCTGTAATTAATTTCAAAAGGAATGTTTTAAGTAGGCATTTATTAAAATGCAACAATTTTATAGGAAGACAAATTGCCTAGTCAGGGATGTGCTTGTACCCTTGTGTGACACAATATCTAAAAGACTATAACAGAAAGTGGCAAGTAGGATATCCAAAATGAACTTTGAGTATCCCAATTCCTTAATATAATATGAGCTGAGCATAACCTAGTCCAATAGAACAGCTACACAAACGAAATTCCTTTGTAATCTTCCATATTAACTCTAGAATGTAGCATTCATTAACCACTTCTAACTACTTTCTTTCTGCTGCTCCATCAGCATAATCAAATTTGAAATATTACAGAAAAATATTTTCTGCCCTTTTTGGAATTCATTAACATAAACCTTTCCTTCCCTCCCTGTTCTGTTCTGTTCTGTTCTGTTCTGTTCTGTTCTGTTCTACATGACAAATGGTATAGATTTGGTCATAACAGCTGCTATGTTGACTTCCTAATCTTCTATGCTCCTGAACCCAACCGTGTGTGCGTGTGTGTGTGTGTGTGTGTGTGTGTGTGTGTGTGTGTGTGAGAGAAACTAATTCAACTTCCTATTTATTTTTTTATTGCCGGAAATGACAACAGTTATGTTCTAGTGCTATTTTCCATGGTGATAGTTCGAACTGATCATTGGAACAAAGAAGTATGCATAAAAATGCAAACACAGTACAAAAGTTTATTTACAATACATGGGAAGTCAAAGCTAACAGATTACATGATAATAAAGAGGGCAGATGAGAAGCAGTGACAATCTACAGCTGTAATTTGTTTTACTAGGTGTCACAGATGCTGCTGTCAGAAATGCACTTTTGAAAGCCAAGCAAGCACATTAAAAATGTGACATTTATCACAGTCAGAATCTTTACTAGACAATTGTTAATTTATTTCTTCAAGGAGCTCCATCTTTTTTTTTCATCATGTGCAAAGCATTGTAATATTCTAAATACAATCCACAATGATTCAAACAGTGTAGCATGTATCATCTAACATTTACAGGGGGAAAAAAATAGAAATCAACAGCAGCCTCACTACTGATGTACATAAAATTCACATTGATTATATACACCTAGCATTATAATCATCTTGCGACCAAGAATCATTTAGTCAGACAGCATATAGGTTTAATAAATAATAGTAATGATAAAAATATTAATCCAATATTTCACAGTCCAGATATAAGGATATACATATACAGCACTTAACATAATTCTTTACCAAAAGGATGGAATAGCTGCTTGGATTTCACTTCCTACCTACTACACACACAAACATTTTGTGTACAATTTTCAATAATGTCCGGAGAAAAGGAATGCTAGACAGAGAAAATGCCTGCTTAAATCAAACCACAGATGTTTGACAAATAATAGTCTGAAAGAGCATGTGATCTATTCAGTATACCTCTTGTACCTAATCATTTTTCCCACCTGCAGAATATTTGCTAATATCAGATTTCATGTAATTGCAGAAGAAAAAAAAAAGTAAAAAAAAAAAGGAAGGATGGCAGCTGCACATTTAAGAGTGTTAACTTTTAATACACAAAGGGAAAATAGTTCCTTCATGGCCTACCTCTTAGATTTAACTCCTTCCTATTTTTTTCCTCTTCTGTATCATGAAATGCAGTTGATAATGACATGGGAGAAAAAACTGGGAAGAATAAAACCCAAATACAATGTCATCCTGTCACTCTATTCATGTTCAACCAAGGCCCTGAAGCCTTTAAGATCATGAGTTTTGATTCCCTGTCAGTTCCTTCACAAATTACTCAAGGAATAAACATAATTATCTGACCTGAAAGCTTTTAATGTGCCATAATGTTCTTGTTGGTTTTGTTGCAATAGACCATATAAAGTAAAGAAATGTAAGAAATATATTATTTTACAAGCATCTGTTTTGTATATAAGAATAAGAATAATTTAAAACTTACAACCTGTGTGAATACTTTTACAACATCAAACAACATCTGTCTATCCTAGGTCCTTAGGAAGGACACGATGGATAACAAATTTGTCTAAACTTCTGCCCAACTGTGCAGACAATCATCATAATTCATTGAACCTGTATGCCACCTGACCCCCCAAAAATTCTGGATGGTTAACAATGGATGGTCAAATCAGTGATGTGTTCAAGTAATTTAACAACCGGTTCTATCTAATGACCGGTTGGGAAGGCATGGCTGGGGGGTGTCTTGTGATTGAGTGGGCATGGCCAACTTGACATCACTCACAGCAAGGTGAAGTGGCGCAGGTGGGCTGAAGCGGCGGTGGCAATGGCGGGAGCCTTAGTGCAGGAGCAAAGCACCCCTGTACTTGTCTTTGCTCAGCAACAGAATTCTGCCTTCGTCGCAGTACATTTGCACTCAAGGCAGCCCTCACCTCCTGCTGCTTCGGATTCAGAGCTGTAAGTCGCGTCTGGGAAGCATTGCGGTGGAGAGAAGAGGCCAGATTTCATTTTCTGGCACTTCATCTCTGTTCTGACAAAAGTGATAGAACTTGCTGAGACAACCAAGTTAACCCATTTGATTATAGAAAAGAGAATATCTATGTTCAATGCTGATTAGAAATCCTTCATGGCCTTTTTTGATGAAACAGAAAAATATGAACCTATGATTTATGGTTTGAATTGGAAAGAGGTAGTTAAACTTTGGAAAGAGATAGTTTATCTTTAGAGAAAGAAGTAAATCTTCAATTGTACTCATAACTAATGTAAAGAAGATTGGAAACCTCTTCTTTATACCTTTTTTCCCCTATTTTTCTTCTATCATTTTCTTTTTTGTCTTTTTACACTTTACTTTGTTTCTTTACTTATTTTTCCCATCTTACTTTATTTATTATATTATAAATTATAACCATAATATAAATATTAATTTATATTCTTGTTTTTAAAACTTTCAATAAAATTGTATTAAAAAAAACAATCAACAAACTTACAATCAAATCAATAAAAAAAAATGGAAAGTACAGCCACAGGGAATGAAGCAATGAGTGATAATCATCATAAGGTGATGGTTTTACCTATGGGGAGAAAATGTAGATGTATGTGCATTGATATTTTTTTAAAAAGTAATATATTCTATTTTTGAAGAACAAACCACCCTTGTAGACTGACTACTTGATCTGTACTTGTTTGAACTATAATAAACCCAATACAGTATGCATTCAGCTATGTGTATGTCAAGAAGTTGTATTATAGTCAAAACTCTAGTTCATCTCTCTCCCTTTCTGTTAGGTATCTTGAAATCTCTTTGTGATAACGTTGTTGCATTGGACCTTTTTATTTCAAAAAAAAGTGTATGATCTTTTGCTGGAATAGATAGCAAATTGTTGTTTCCCTAGATTGGGGATTAGTTTTGGTTGGTCTGGTTCGGCTGGAAAGCAAGCATACCATCAGTCCATTTTCAGAAATACTTATTTTGCCCCAAATGACTAGCCGAATGTATTTTCTGTAGAAAATTTGGATTATATTAGATCAAAGATAGTTAGACTCAGGTGATGATGAAACGATACTGTTATTTCAGCATCTCCATTTTGTTAGGCTTTAATATGAGCTTCTATTTTTGCCCAGCTAGTCGGTCACAGTCTCTAAACACCAGCTCAAGGCTTCCACAGAGTTTCTATCTTGGGTGATGGTGTCATCTATGCACTATGAGCTGATACTATCTCATCCCAAACCTATGGATGATCTCTCCCAAGAGTTTCATCAAGAGGTTTAAAAAGCATAGAAGAGATGGTTGAGCCATGGCTTCTTGAGGGAGGGTTTCTGGAACCCTGACACATGGGATACATATTGGCGCAATCACACATGTGATTACTCATCTACCATAGTTATAAAGTGAAACTGCCCATTTAGTATATGCAGAACCTCTAAAAAAGCAACGCCTCCATCTTCTAATGCTGATAAGTAAACCAACAAGATACCCTGATCAATGGTAGCAAAGGCCACCAAGAGATCTAGAAAGAGCCAGGAGGAACTCAGTCCCTCATCAAAGAATTTCATGCTTATCTTTTACTATTGTTAGATTAGGATATGAATCAGGATAGAATATTTCTTGCCATACTTCAGATTGTGAGCACTCTCACCTTCTGAGAGGATATGTTCAGGTAGCCAGCCCCATGGCTACCTGATGGCTTCTATTATGTGCTTCAGAAGTACCACAGTGATCTTGAGGGCAGTTCTGTCTTGTCCCTAGATTGACAATTACACAACACTCATTATGAATATAGGCATGGTTAATTGAGACACCCTACACACTGGTGATAAGACTATGAAGCATTTGTATTTTCTAGATAGGGTTTCCTGTGTTCCTAATTGGGCACAGACATGGAAGGTGATGGGCCAATGTGTTGCCATGTGAGTTGAGATCATTCTGAGCTTTTGTAAACTGAAGATGCTTTGTAGTATAAATCTTGTCTCCTACGGGATACATGCTGCCCAATTTGGCTTATTCAAGAGAAGATGAATTAGTATCATTTGTTTCATTGCCAATGGCATTTCATGCTGATACTAAAGGGCATTGGATAGCCTCTACTCACACATATATATGCCTCAAGCTCCTTGAAGAAGTCATTTTTCAAGCCAGCTGTCTTCGGGTATGCCATTGGAAGAGTTATAGGATTTAAATATTATTGCCATCTCACTGTTTCTAGTACTTACTTTAAAAGTGCCCACTCTGTTCACTTATGGCTTTTACACCATCCCTTAACTCTCAATGAGGAAGGAGCACTTTCTCTTTTTCAACAGTATCTGTATCCGAAACATTAAAGAACTGGAAACACTCTGAGTAAGCTATTAGAGTTGATTCAGAAAGTACTGGATAATGCAGGTAGTCAAGAAATTTACAGTTGAGATAGAAAGTTTGCTGAACAAAATGAAATTGCATTTGAAGCACTACATGTCCATTTCAGTGGTGAGAGTAGTTGACCTGATTTTTCCCAGCAATCCTTTTACAGGATAGTGCAGTGTTTTTCAACCTTAGTGACTTGAAGAAGTGTGGGCTTCAACTCCCAGAATTCTCCAGCCAGCCTTGCTGGGAGTTGAAGTCTACACTTCTTCAAATCACCAAGGTTGAGAAACATTTGGATAGTGGAAGCTTTTAAATGCCTGTTTTTCTATTGTGAAGCAATAGTCAATGACTATTAATTGCTGGCTTTGCTTTTTTAAAAAACAAAACCTGTTTTCAGCCGGTATTTCTCTAGTGTGTAAAAGGAAAAACAATGGATCTGTTCTGTCATCTCCTAAACCAACAGTGTTAAACTTGTGGGTCTTTTGTAAAGCCCTTGGCACCCATAGGTAAGGTAAACATCTGCCATTTAGGGATGTCATGTCTCTTATAAAATCAATGCATATCTACAACAGATAAGGTTTGCATTGCAATCCAGTGCCCATAATCTTATAGACTTTAACACTACTGCATATGTTACTATATGATGGTTAAGTACTGTGTTGGTAAGAATTCCTGAAATCAGCTGGATTTATTTCTGAAATAGGATTTTTTAGAATAACACAATATACAAAGTGTACTCTAAATCAGACCACATTACAATATGTTTATTACTTTATATTTCAAATATTACTGTACTATATTTAGGAAAGTTCAAGGATAACTCACCAATTGAGTAAGGAAGTGTTTAGGGAAAAAAGGCAAACAATTCAAATATTTAATGTAATATATACTGTATTTTTCAGAGTATAAGATGCACCGGCGTATAAGACGCACCTTAGTTTTTGGGGAGGAAAATAAGAAAAAAACTGATTGGCCTGTGAATCAGCCTCCCAAATACCCCCAATCAGCTGTTCCCAGAGATTAATTTTAGCAACAGGTTCGTTAGTTGTGAGCTCCGTGCCTTTCTTTTTTCTTTTTTGCTTTGTTTTCTGCCTCTAAAACTTCTGAAACTCTGTTTCAGAAAAAAAAAATCTGCCTCTGAAAGCCTCCAAAACAGAGCTTCAGAAAAAAAGCCTCTTGATTTTTGATGTACTACATCAGGCCTGTCAAACTGGCGGCCCATGGGCCAGATACGTCACAGCCCATGCCCACCCCAGCTCCGCAAAGGCAAAAAACCATTGGGATACATCATGATATATCACAGGCCATCATTGAGTTTGACATCCATGTACTATATATATAGTCATTTGTCAAATTAATACTAAATACTCCGGTACGTCTAAAGTATCTACATCTATGAATATGTGCATATGTATGAATAAACAGATAATGTGAAAGAACAAAGAAATGAAATTTCCCAAAACATGTGTGTATAAAAGACAATACATTTGAGCAGGGAGGAGATCTGGTAAAAGTCAAATCTACATGACTGCTACTAAAGTTTTGCTTCTTGGATGAGAAATGAAATGTCTTCAAACCCTTACAGCTCTGATTTCATCGAAATAGCTCCAGAGCTGAAGAAGCTTCCTGGATGACAAGCAAAACGTCTTCAATGAAAAATGAGAAAGTCCAGTTGCTTCTTGAAAAAAGCACCTTTTGGACAACCATGACCTGGATCACTGAGAATCTCCATAGACAGATCTACATGAGTTGTTACAAATCTTCTTACAGTTTACACTTGAAAGGACCATCAAATCACAGTTTACATTTATATGCACACAATAAGCCATAATTTCAGACTGATTGGTTGATTTTCAGTCCATAATGATGCAAAAAAACCCCAAACAACCTGAAACAATTGGTTGATTTTCGGTGCATCTTGGTACAAAAAACCTGGAGTGAAACAATGAGGTCTCCTCTTATCTATGTAGTTTTTACATGAGACCCATTGTATCAAAACATGACTTGCATTTATTTGCATTGAAGGAAACATACACCTGGCTTCTCAATTTACTCTGTCAAGCCTCACTCTTAACTTGGTGATGGGAGTCCTTTCTAAGTCAAAAAAGTCACCTTGTTTTCTATTGCAGTAAAAAAACAATAATCCTCAGCCTATTGAATCCCAGTACATACTTCTCTTATAGCAACATTAATAAAATCTGTAAAACAAAGCAATAAATGTATAAAAATACATTTTAAATAAATTTAAAAGTCATTCAGTCATTCACCCCGCTTTCTTTTCCTTTCCTAGAAACAGATCCTTTGTCATTGTTAGTTATGAAGTCATGTCCATCGCGACACCAAGGACAATGTTCCTCCAGGCCTTCCTGTCCTCTGGAGTCCATTTAAGCTCATGCCTACTACTTCAATGACTCCATCTAGCCACCTCATTCTCTATCATCCCTTTCTTCTCTTGCTCTCAATCTTTCCCAGCATTAGGCTCTTCTCCAGTGAGTCCTTCCTTCTCATTAGGTGGCCAAAGTATTTAGAAACAGATCCTACATCAATCCAAAGAGTTTGGATTTAAGACTGGATCTTTGTACCCAGCATCTTTTATTAGTCATCCTATATCAGGGGTGTCAAACTTGCAGCCTACAGGCTGGATGCGTCACGCACTGGCCATGCCCACCCCCAGTTTAGTGGAGGGGGGGAAGTCACAATAGGTCACATGATGACAATGGGATGCCGCCAGTTTGACACCCCTGTTGTATACCCTTACAACTTTGATTTCATCCAGATAAGCCTTGAGAAGCTAAAAATACTGAAAACAGTGTTTCTCAACCTCAGCGTCTTTAGGATGTATGGACTTCAACTCCCAGAATCCCTCCAAACAGCAATTCTGGGTGTTGAAGTCCATACATCTTAAACCTGCTGAGGTTGAGAAACACTGCTCTAGAACAAATTCCTGACACCTGGGCAGGCTTCAGTCCCTATCAGTCAATAGCAGAAGGCTTCTTGGGAAAAGATTATTTCCAGACCATTGCTGTAAAACATAATTGACAGTTATAGTTGCTGTAGTGAACCATAAAACCTGCCCCTTGTTCTTAAGGAGCATAGCGACATTGTGCTGTAGTTAAATATTTTAATAAAAAGCTCTTAAGTGACATTAATTGCCCCATTTGGGACGGGAAGACTGGAATTTCCACATGAGTTGCTATCTCCATTGTTTAAAACATGTAGCTGTTTACCAGCACACTGGGAACACCTGCTAGCAAAGCTGTTTAACTACAAGTTTCCCTATTGTGCAATTCAACTAACAAGCTGTTTTAAATGGCCTCCTAATGCTTGTGTATCTAGAGTGATTTTTTTCCCCCTGACCACTCTTGGGTCACATTTGCACAGAGCTATTCATCAGTTATTAGGCAGTTTCTTCCTGCCCTAAAGAGAAGCCAAGCTATGTAGTTTAATTTTTTAAAAAACAGGAGTGGGAGATAGGGATAAGACTGAAGCTTGTCCTTTAATGCATTGCAAGACTCAGAAATGTTAAACGGAGAAACAGCTGATAGCAAAGCTGTCATCAATCTCCATAGATACGTGGAGTGCGTCTCTCTCTGTGTGAATTTCTAGTCCTTGTGGTTTCTAATATTAGTCCTAACTTTCAACCACTGAAGTGGTGGTAACCGTTTTTATGCCACATAAACGAATTGTACAAGGGAAATAATAAAAAAGAAGCAAAAGTGAAATAACTACAGTACATAGCTTCTGTGAGTCATTTTCCAATTTAACTGTTACAACTCATTTAACTTTATAATAGTTTCCCTCCCTGTTCTCTTTTTTTTTCTCCCACAGCAACAATATAGTCATCATATACAAAATGTGAAAATAAAGTGAATAGGTGCTAATGCCTTTGTTTTCCAAGGAAATCCACAAGATAAATGACATGTCCTGACATAAAAGTCCCTTAAAATGACACCACTTCAGACATGCAGAAGAGTCATTCATCTCTCTGACCTGATTATTTTGAACCTGGTGATGAACTATCTCTGTTTCACTCATTCAAAATGCAGTATCCATAAAGTTCTAGAGATCAGGCATCACCATCAATCAGTGTTACTGGACTATATTTTCAAACAAAACATTTTACACACATAGACATTCTACTTTCATACAGACCATGAAGCCCAGGCATGAAGGTCAAATAAAGTGATTGGCAAATCATGGTGCCCTTTAAAGAAAAAAACAAGCACAATTCCTTCATATTAATTCAATATATTAATACTTGCTTAACTTTTATCAGAATTCTAACATATTCATTACATTCTTAAGAGCTCACAAGAGCTGGAAAACAAACAGCATTAAGGGATGTGTAAATGCTTGAGAATGTCTCCTTTGATGAAGCTTAAAAGAAACAAATCTGGCTAGAATGATGTCTTGGAAAAACACGCAGACATATCCATTTACTCAAGAGTCAATTATGAGTCATTTATAAGCACAGAATCTGTGTTTATCTAGTCGGTGGTTTTTAAAATCTGATGTACCCAGGGAGCTTTTTATATTGATTTATTAACCAAGGAACCACTTAGCCATGACTTTATAATGCATGGAATTCTGGGAAGCATTATAGAATGTGTTCCAGGTTAGACCTATTGCTTTCCATCATAAAAAATATAGATGTCATACTCAAGGCATTGGCCAATAATCATTTGCCAGTTCTTTGGACAAATAAAGTTGAATTAGGATCTGAGATTACATTTTGCTAACGAAGAAGATGATGACACTGATGTTTCAACTCAAACTAGTACTTTTACTTCAACTCCAGCAAAGTGGGCAGGAGGTTGGTTTAGAGAATATAAAGCATGCCATCAATAGATCTGTTTTGTTTAGCTTTGTTATGGTTTGAGAGGTCCTTGGTGCTGTCTGAGCTTGCCTACTTTCTTGCAGGCATTTCATTATCCAAATTAGGTAACATCATCAATGCTAATAAGGAGTGCAGTTTACTGTCCTTAGTAGCACTGATGATGTTACTAAGTTTGGGTAATGAAACATCTGCAAGAAAAGAAGCAAGATCACAGAGCACCAACAACCCCTCATTCCAATCCTGAACTACAAATATGCTCCTTTACTGGTTTGTTATGGGTTTTGTTTTTTCATTGTAGCAGTTGTGGACTGGGAAGGTCACTTTTTTACCCGTTGGGAAGATCAAGATCCCACCCGATAGGGTAGGAGATGAGAAATGTCCATAGCAATGTTAGTATAGAAATGATACCTTTTATATATTAGCATGCAACATTGGGATACAAATATGAAATTTGTGATATTGTGACACATGTTCTGCCATCGTATCATTGTAGTTATATCCAACTCATACTGAAAGTTTGGCAGAAAAGTGAATCAAAATAATGATATAGAAAAATGAAATCAGCTGAAAATAATATCTCGGCGTCAACTTTTTTTTCTCCCCATCAAACCATGCATGAGATTTCATAATTCTCATCGGTCAATTCTTCCTGTAATGAGAATACATATAGCCATTTTTTTACTGGTTGCTGGAGAGGGGAAAAAAGAACTCTATTCAGAACTGAAATATGAATTAATGTAATGTGTTCTGGGACAACTGTGCTCTGTGGGAATTGTTCCCATCAATATCGGTAAGTATGGCCTTCCTGTCTCTTTCCTTTCTCTTTGGCAGATGCCAGAGAAATGCACATTGATAGAGCAATGTAATTGGAGACCCAGAAATCAACTGGATCTTTATTCACATAAGGACTGAACAGAAAAATTATCTTCAGTGCTCCACTAGACAGAGATAGAAGAAGTCAGCAAATATTAACAATAGACTTGACATCTACCAGCAAAATGCCTTCACTGAATCCTAAAGCTTTGCTATTTTGACCATATTACTAATGAAGAAGTGGTCCAAAAGAATTTATCCTGAAAACAATATAACATTGTCACCCTCGGAAGATTCCAACTTGCAGGTCATATTCTCCATACTATTCTCCATATGGAGAATAATCAAATTCCCAAGATGGCAGTTAGAATGACCTCCATCAATGCCAAACAACCAAGAGAGTGCCCTCAAAATATACACTGAAGAACATTCATGGAAAACTTTAAGACTTTAAACATCACATGAGAAGATGCTGAAGTACTTGCCCAAGACCAAAAATGTTGGAGATCCCTTGTTTCCTAAAACCCACAAAGCATGGTAGAACTAAAATGCTCTGATAGTGCCAGTATAAAAAGAACTTTGAATGGGATTTTATTGGTTTGATCCTCAAATAATTTGATTTTAGCATTGAAACCCAGCAAGAAACACGACCTATTTGTCTCATGGCCCTTCTTCTGACTTCTTGTTTGAAATGAAGACAAATGAATGGATGTGCTCTAAGCCCTACTTGCCCTAGAAATGGAAGTGGGAAAATTAGAAAGCTGAGGGATATGAAAAGCTGTACATCAGGAAAGTATACGTTTTGCTGGGCTTTGGGGAAAATAAGCATCTGCAAATTCAGTCCTAAATAAGCAGGGCATGTCTGAAGAACAGGTGTCTTTAAAAGTAAAGGCTGTCTTGGGATTATAGGATTCTGAATACAAAGAAGGGTCTCCTGCCAGCCATAATGACTGGAAGCTAAAGAATTCAGTAGTTCTACTTCTGTTGGGATTATTAAAACTGAATAATCCCTAGATATCTTCTAATTCTTTCTCTGCCTTTTAGTGGTTGTGTAGACCATTGCAACTCAGATACGGTAGCCTTAAACAACAAAATCAGGTTCAAAAATGCAGAGTCAGAAAGTCAATTATCATGATATTAGCATCAACAATAAATCAGGAAACACAGTCGATACAAATGGTAATGATGAGACAGAATTTCTAGGATGGGGAATTGAGAACAAACTACTTATAAACTAGGCTAGTCATGAATTGCTTACTCTGAATGCTTACAGCCTAAATATGTTATTCCTATTGTGGCTTCTATAGATTTTATCAATTTTGTTAAAATGTTATGTATGCTATTTAAAGGTTTATCAAATGTTAGCATTCTTGAATAACTGGTTGGTTGGATGCATTCTTTGATTCCTAGAACTGTTGTTTTAAGTTTTTTAATTATTTATTTGTAAATCTGTTCTTAATAATCTTTCCTTCTTAAATATAACTTTACCTCAGAAAAGCATGATGTGAATGCACTAAACAAAAGTAAAATGAAAATCTTGAATTTCATATTGAAATCATATTGGGTTTTTCTGTTAACACTGTCTTAATGCTGCTGGTTTAAGCATTTTTTAAATGCATTTTTTAAAAAAATCTCAGCCACCAAAAAAAAAATGAGGAGTCTATTAAACACTCACACATGCTACTGGAAAATAGAAAGGTTCTGTAGCATAATGAAATGCATAACTGCATAATTTAATGAGTGTTCTGACAAGTGTAATAGGTTTTTTTTGTGTAAAGAAAATTGTGGAACGTTATCGTTGCAGGTAAAGAAACTCATCAAGTGGTGAAACTCAGATATTATATGGTGATGACATCCATCTGTTACATGCTTGCTTACAACAGATAATGTGGTAAGAGCAGCCATCATCAATCACACATTAGTATAATCCCACTTCACAATCCTGCTACTTCTGGGTCATTCAAGGATGGTGGCTATAATACTAATTAAAGTGTAAAGTATTTTACAGTGTGTCAGTGGACATAATTATATTTATTTTTCCCTTTCAGACTAAAAGGGCAATCAAAATATTAACACATGAGACCCTTCCTAGAAGTGTACTCAAGCCTTGTAATTATCCAAATGTATTCATTTTGCAATAAATTGCTTTAATTGATTGATGCAAAACATTGTGAGAAATCAGAGGGAAATGAAATGGTCAACTTAAAAAGAAATTAGATCTGATTCTAAGATTAATTTTGCAATGCTGTGAGGAGGAGTCTATTATCAGAAATGGCGTTCGAAACTCCCCTTTAAAGGACATTATCATTTGCATTGTAGTATTTACATCTATAGCTCTGTCTGGATTCTCATCCATTTGTATTGGAACATTAAACTCCTGTATTGTTGCAATGCAAATACAAAAGCATCATGACATCATAATTCATGTTTGCCCATGTTGATACCCCTGTGGTTAAAATCACCTACATTTATATGCCACCCAAAGCAAAACAGTTCAACTACCTTTATCATCCCCAATAGCTCCAGAAAAGTCAGGTCTCAGTCACCTTCTGATTATTTCTAACTACACAACTACATGCTTTTTCTACAACTTTACATTAGGGAGAGACCTAACATGGATCATGCCTAGACTTGATTTGAATGATTTTTTTCTTTGATATGCATTTGAGCTGGCATAAATTATTACTTCTACTATATATTATATTATATCACAAATCTATTTCTGATTAGCAGAATTCATGATCTTTTGATGATTATAGAAGTTTGATGCCAATTCAACTAGAAAAGATAGGACTGACTTATCGGAGATGAGGTTGAAAGTTTTCTTAGCTTCTAGAGGAGTTTTGCACCCATCTATATTTTCCTGCACACAGACACAGACACACACACACATACCCCTCACTACTTTGTGTAAAGGTCTAGTAGTGTTCCAGAGATGTAGGATGCATAGTTGCCCTCAATCCCTTTTTTTAATAATAGCCAGATGTCGCATCATACTATTTGTTTTTGATTTTGTAAGGTTCCGTTCCCACAGCTCATACTATTGACAACTCTTCTCTGAGAATTGCTGGCTCTTGGCTTATTTCTCATCTATTCTGTGTTACCTTTGGTTGTATCTTTTCCAGTTGAATTGGCATCAAGCTTCTGTAATCACCAAAAAATCATGGAATTAAAGCTTAAGTCTCTATACCATACAGCCGAATGCACAAATTGGCCTAGAAATTGTACTTTTATATACATAGAGGAAATGTGCTGTTTAAAACAGTAAAATAATTGTACACATGTAAATAATATAATTACATCTAGTTAAAACATGAAATCTAGGCATTTTCAGAGATCCAGTAGAATAATGAATACGTATACCATCCAACATACTATCCAAACTTATATATCTCTGTCATCATTGTTGAGAGAATTTTGGGAGATATGTATCTCATTCCAATCAATTAATATGTACAAGGTATAGTACATATAATGTGCTCTTGTCAGTATCTAAAGTATGCCCCCTGTGTCTTATCTGCACACATTGTAATGTCCTTCCTAGTCAGTATCATCTACATGGGAGAAAACAACTGCCAATCACATCCCTGAACACAGAAGGAGAGAGTTCTATACTGTTTCAAATATTTTTTATGAATAGAGCCTTATTGTGATTACTGTTTTTTATTTGAAGGACATTGTTTTTCGTTTCTCCAAAACAAATCAAGCACAGACAAGAACATTTACAGCAGTGGTGGGTTCCTACCAATTCACTCCAGATCTTGCAAACCAGTAGTAGCAGTGGCAGGAGGCTCCACCCACCCACCTGGATGTCATCACAGACATTCTGCGCATGCGCAGAAGTGCCACATGCATGCTCCCATTGTGAACCGGTAGCAAAGGTAAGTGGAACCCACCCTTGATTTACATGGTATTATAATCCAAGTACAGTAGGAATTCATCTGGAATAGTCATTTCTATTTTTCTGATGCTTGAAATAATGCCTTTGTTCTAGTCATAGGAATATTAATCTATAGATTTTCCTAAGGAAAACACTTTTAAAATAACATTATCTGATTTCCATGCCTTCAAAGAAATTGGATGTAATGAAAGAAAGCACTGTTAAGCAAAAAATAGTATAGTTCAGCAACAGTATGCTTGATTATACTCTTGGCTGGCTTATATATTACAATCAATTTTCCTAATTAGTAACAAACAGTAATAGGAGCCTCTATGCAATTGTACCTTGAGATGATCAAAGTCTTCACAAATTGTATACATACCAACAGGTATATTGACCTCCTGGTAGACCAGTATCCAATCTTACATGAGGTCCTTATTTGGGGACAGCCTTAAATTTAATATATTTTTAAATGATTTTATATTTTCTACTAAATGTTTTTTAATTATGACTGTAAACCGCCCTGAGTCCCGCAAGGGAGAAGGGCGGGATATAAATTTGAATAAATTAAATTAAATTAAATTAAATTGTATGGGTGCTTCTGACTGGCCTAAGTTGCCATCAACATTTACAGAACAATGGGCTGCGCAGACACTGATGTCATCTGTGTAGACTTTGCACTGTGGTGAAGCATATTGTATTTCTGTTTGAATCAGAGTTATTCTTTCTAAAACTGATCTGCTCATTTCTCTCTCTCTCTCCTTTTTCTTTTACCACTAGACATCCCCCCCCCCGTATCGGTGGGTGATGCATTTCTTTCCATTTCCCAGCCACTCTCTTTGTGGTTGCTAGAGACTGCGTCTTGTAAATTTGAGGGTGCGATTCCCCATTTCCCAAGGCTGGAAGGAAAAGCAAGCGAAGTCCCATTTATCCACTCCCCCTTCCCACATTTGGGATAAACTGGGGCATTCCTTATAATTTCCTTCCCCAATCCTTGAGGCCAGGCTTGCCTTTGAATAAGCCTGTGGCAGCCTTTTCACCAAAATGAAAATTGCTCAGCTCCCAAGCTTGAGTGAGTGAGATGCATATAACGGCTGGCTAGCTTGTGATGTTATTAAAACATGAAAGATGAACTAGGCTGGCTTGCTGAGGTAGGGAGAAGGAATTTCTGGCTCAGCATTTTCCACCCCTCCCTCTTTTCCCCCTTTTGCCTTAATGGCTTCCTCACCCTCCTATTGGTTTCTCTCCATCCGTTGCAGCACCAGCCTCTCTGTTGCCTGGCAACGGTGCCTCGAGTGATGTCACAGGAACACAGAAGATTGTGTGAAGAGAATAAACAACAGCGCCTGGATTTGCTTAAAGCTGTAGCTCAGGAAAGCTTGTCAGCCTACCAGCATCTGCTGGAGATATTTTCAGAAATCAGGCTAATCCAAATTTAACTCGAGCGTTGCTTTGCACACAGGGAGACACACCCCTTAGAGACAAGACTTAGCCAGCATGGTTTCCTATTGCAAGGAGACATGCTACCCGGATGATGATTTGAATGCTATTTTATTTTTAAAACCGTGCCATATGGAAACAGCCGTTAAAAAATTCTGAGGGACTAAAAAACAGAGGAATATTCTTTATATTGAAGCTGGGTAACAGATCTAAACAGTCTTCCACCTAAGCCTCCTGTGGTCCTAGATGCTTCTTTCAGTGTCCTCCATAGCTCCATGAGTTATGATGTCTCAGAGAGGGAATTCCCCCCAGATCTAGACTATGATCCTCAGCAAAATGCTGTGCAAATTCCTCCTCACCACACACACACACACATTGAACCTGGTGGTGGGATGCTGCTGGTTTAACAACCGGTTCAGTGATTGTGCGCTTCTCGCCAATCAGCTGAGAATATAAATGTAAGTAAAGCACAGGGGTAGGGGGGTGGGCCGATCTGATCATTGGAGCAAGCCGGTTTGTTCCCAGCTGATCATTGGAGGTACCAGTTCGCCCGAACCGATCCGAACCGGTAAAATCCTACCCCTGATTGAACCCCACAAAAGCACAGGTCTCACGTTTCATAAAATATCTATTCCTTCGGACTTGACTTCCGGTTCCTGTTGGCGGCGGTCGCACGGGACTTTTCTCCGTCCCGGCGATCGTTTACAGCCCTCCGGTGGGCTCTGTAAAGAGCACAGGAGGCCTGGAAAGAGGTCTCCTGCCGAACGGGCGGCTGCGG
>JANHFK010001977.1:103965-115310 GCA_036250565.1 Sibynophis collaris | reverse complement strand
TTTTTAATATTGACTGGAAACCGCCCTGAGTCCTGCAAAGGAAAAGGGCGGTTTAAAAATCGAATAAATAAATAAAATAAATGTATCTTTTCCTTAATGTACACTGAGAGCATATGCATCAAGACAAATTCCTTGTGTGTCCAATCATATCTGGCCAATAAAGAATTCTATTCTATTATATTCTATTCTATTCTATTCTTTACTTCTTAAATCTGCCTGAGAATTCAGAGTGAGGAGAGTTTAATCTGAAACTTCGTATGAAGCTTGGCAGGGGATATTAATGCCAATGGTATGGGTATAGGTAAATATAGGTAAATATTAGTTATAATATATAGGCATGTTATAAGGCCTGTTTATGGACTTGGATAGAAAAGAGATCAGGTATTTTGCCTTTGACTGCATCTCCACAGAACTGAACAATAAGAGTTTTTAACATTGTTGGCAATATGGCAGGGATCTTGGAACTTCCAACAGGCATTGTGATATTAATGAAGTTCTGCTATGAACAGTTTGAGATGCCTGAATTAATGCCATTCTTTGTCCCTTGGATAACATTCTTATATCTCTTTATTCCATTGTCTTCCTCGCTATCCTGGCTTATTAGAATATTGAAAGAGAGTTGGTTATAAAGAACTGAATGTAAGAAAATAAATTGAAGCTAAATCTGGATAAGACAGAACTGTCAATTCCAGAGGCTGACTTTTTGAAAATATGCCTGCACTGAATAAGGTTGTGTTTCTCTTCAGATCTGTCTTTAATGCTGAATAGACAAATTACAATAGGGAAAGGAAGCATTTTCAGCATTGATTGATTAAAAAATTGTATTCTTTGCTAGAAGTAAGAAACCTGGCATTGATTGGCCATATTCAAATTATTTTCTTAATGTATTATTGCAGTTCAATATTCATAGAAAAAAACTTTTATACGTCTTAGAAGGGAGCACAGGAATGGTAGTGATGCTACTTCCAGAGTATACCCTATCACAACTGTGTTTCAAATTGTTGTACTACATGTCATTTTCTTTCTGGTCTCAATTGAAGGTACTAATTATCCTATCTAATACCTTACATCAGTGGTTCTCAGCCTGTGGCCTCTGAGGGGGAGCACAATGTCACAGAGGGTTTGCAAAGGTTGAAGAAATGTTATGATTTAAATCTTAAGTCTCGGGGGTCCGTGGCCATGGTCCATGGACACAAAAGGTATTTAAAGAGGGGTGGTCTGTGGTGAAGAAAAGTTTGAGAACCACTGCTTTACATAGTTTGGGCCCAGATTAGATGCAGGACTACCTGCATCCATTCAGTGGCACATGACTTGCAGATCCTACATTATAACAGCAACTAATTCTGAAACTGAATCCAGATTATGTAATAATTTGTCACTGGAGCTGAAACTTTCCTCTTTTGTATTACAGTTTAGAAGAGGGCTTAAATATTTTTAATATAGGTCTTCTAGAACTTTTCACAACTTTAGAGTTTTTAATTAGGACTTAATAATTTTATTGAATTATGAATATTTGTGGGTTGAGCAAATATTGGGACTTGACAGCATATAGAAATATAAAAATAAAGAGAAAACAAAACAGTCTACCATTGTAGTAATATCATAGTACATGTGAACAAATAATGATACTAAAATAAGATCCTGGTAAGTCAGGTGATTAAGAATGTTTTTTAGTATTCTGTTGATGAAAAGTTGTCTATTTTAAAATCTTAGGTGTCAGTAAGACAAACTGATCCGTCATGAGTACATTTTTGGCTATCATTTGATAATCATGTTACTTAATTCAGCCAGACTGGAACTTGTGACTTGGTAGTGTAAAGCTTCCTATCCCATTGCTCATAGGTACAGATTTGTTTAGTCTTCTTATTTTTGACATAGGTTTCGTATGATGTGCTTATTTATAGAGACAATCCATGTATTATATTAGAGTGAAATCATTTTTTTAAAAAAATACCCCATGGTGGGCACATTCCAGCTTTGTTTAATGTCCTGCTCATTCCATAGGAGAGAATTAAGCACAGACACTTAACTCTTATTGTTTATGTGAATGAGATGCCTGAATGAAACCTACTGTGATTGGATAATTGGTTTAGTCAATACATCATCTGGTGACAGCTGAGTTTATTCTTAATCATTTATATTAATGTTGCTCCATACAACTTAACAGGAATGTGAGGGAGAGATCTTTTTGTGAGATTAAGTTTTGGAATGTAAAACCAAATGAATGAAGTTATTCCTTAAGGATAAATGTTGGGCCAAATAATCATATTACCAAGTGTGTATTTGAGTATATGTCGGGAATAGGGAACTGAAAGCAAAGTTATCTAATGTTTAGTCAAGCCTCCATTAGTAAGGCAGAAATAAAGGGGCTTTTTTTGTCTTCACTTAAAAAATTCCTTAAGAATACCATTTTATTGGGTGCTGCTTTTCAGTTGGGTTGAGGAAATCGGAAGGTTATGAAAACTAGAGACCCAATTCTTTCCCTGAAACCCCCAATGGAATTCCTCTTTTCACAGCAGCTGGAATGGATTGTTGAGTTCTGGCTTCCTGCCCTCAGATTATAGGATTATGGGGGTAGGGTCAGGAATATGAGGCATATTCTCAAGGATCATAAGGAGTGCACAGAAAGTCTTTGAACTATCCAACAGCCTGGTATTTGGCAGAGTTGTTCTTTCCTGCATCACTAAAATATTTTACCATAAAAGCCCTTGATAAAATGGAATAAGCTAATGCTGTAATTTAGCATCAGTGAAAAGTTGACCCATGATGAATTCCAAGACAGTGCAATCGATACACTGCCAAAATGGTGGCCACAGAAGGCAATTTACCAGAAGGTAAATGTTTGAGGTTGCTGTCCACCCAGCTTTCTTTCAAGTCTCCTTTGTTGTTGTTGTTAGTTGCGAAGTCATGTCCGACCCATCGCGACCCCATAGACAATGTTCCTCCAGGCCTTCCTGTCCTCTACCATCCTTCAAGTCTCCTAGGTATTCTCTAAGGCTTCAGTGCCTTTTTTCTGGATAGGTTAGCATACTTCCAAATAAAGTACATGGTTACAGCATCCTATTTTCATTTTTGTCCTGGAATTTTATAATTAAAGCTCCTAACTGGTAGAAAATAACTTTAAGCAATGTTAGATTGTGTCAGAATGTTTTCATTTCTAATCTCCGGTGATTCCTGCTCTCGTATACTTCACTTTATTTAGAAAAGGTGCATTATGAATAATTCTGTGTAGATTAATTTTCCACTTTCCACTGGTGGATTACGTGTAAAATTATGACACAGAGTGACAATTTAAATAGTGGAAGCTAATTGAAGATTGACAGTGATATAATTTTTAAAATTTCCATGTAGTCTGTCTCGGCAAAATGCAGTTCTTAAATCATTTACTGATTGGGGACATCGTTTATTTTTCTGCAGATTAATTGTTATTAATCTATTAAAACTCACCATGGAAAGAAGTAACTGGGGAAAAGAGATCTTCTGTTAGTGCCAAGTTCCCAAAAATGAGCTACAGATTCCTAATTTGTGTCACTAGATTTGTCAGCTGTTCTCAGGTGGATTAATGTTATGTTCCATTCTTTACCAGATTGTTTTTTTTTAAAAAAAACTAGCACTTATAACCAGGGAAAAGTAACAGATTTGCAAGAAAAATGTATTTAAGTCATCCCCAAGCAATTGAATCTGAGTGCTTGTAATAATGCCCTATATAAATTTGTGTGTCAGTGTTATTATATAATAAAAAAAGAGCTTTTAACGCATGTTGTTTCACCCACTAATTCCACTTCTCAAAACAGGACCTCGGAACTCTGCTGTAATTCACATTGACAAGTGACATGTGATGCCGGTTGATGGGTCTCAAAGACTCATCTCCTGTTTCAGTCCTTCCAAAGTCTGCCTAATCTACGACATATATGGTCGAGGGAGACATGTGTCTGCTTTTTCCTGTCATCACGTCTCTGATTGGAGGATTTTTAGGTCCAAAATATCTCAAGGAGTCTTTAGGGTTATTGGTTGTGTTCCAGGTTTACTCTTCTCTCTCCCTTCCCCTCCTTTCTTTTTTTCCCCTCACTTGGAACTTTTCTACGCAAGGGATTTCTCTTGTTATGCTGGAGACTGATTCTGTGGCTGCTTAGCTGCAAAGTCCTCCTTCCGGATGTGTCATTTGGATACAGTATCCTCTATGCCCAACGCAAAAATCTGTTGGAAGAGTTGTCTTGTCCCTCTTTATGTTGCAACGTGGAAAGTAACCTAATGTTTTAAAAATGCCAGTCCGACGGACTCGGCATGGTCATCTGAAGGGAGTGAGTTGGGCCACTATCAGCTTGAGTGCACACAGTAAGTAACAGTTTCTGTTCATTAAGAGCATAGGCATTGCCAATATTATCTACCGGTGCATTAAATCTTCAGGGGGGAGGGGGAAATGCCGCTTTTTGCAAGTGTGCATCTCTGCAGGAGTGGGGAGTAGCTTCTTTGCAAAACAAGGGCCACTAAAAGTATCGCGCAGGTTCAGATATCCTGTTCCTCTGCAGAATAAATTTCACATTTTCAGCTTTTTAAATGGCTTAGGTAACCTATATAGAATGATTCTACATGATAATCATAATATTGATTGAGGAGAGGAACAAAAGAATAGCTAGTAATTATGATGAATAATAATTGATTATATTTGATTCAGATTCTTCTTGGGCTATTATGTGCATTCTATGGAAGATATTGGCAGGACAATTTGGTCTGAAGAGAATAAAAATTCAAAGAATAAAAAAGTAAAAGAATAGAAGAGGAAACAAAAATAGAAATGAAATAAATAATGGAAAACAAAATAATGTTTCAGGCTTGGATGTTTTGTTAGTTTTCAAAGTAAAATTCACAGAGCCTTTATTATTATAATATTTCTGTGAGTTATTTTTTTAGTGTGCAGCCAAAAAAATAGAAGGATTTTAAAAAACTTTTTGTTCATTGAATTATGTTACCCTATTTTTCTGCTACTCCAAACTTGGAAGAATGAAGAGTGGCACACAGGAGTTATTTCCACAGAGTTTATTTTTGGCTATTTGAGGTTAATTTGGGTTGTAAATTATCCCCAGTACACCACTCTCTTCCCTGTAAGAATAACATGAAAGCATAACGCCTGAAGCCTGAAGCAAGCATGACAGAGCTATTTCCCCTTGCCTTTTATAAACTTGTTTTGTATGCCTTGCTTTAAAGTGAGCAGTTTTTTTTAACCCGATAGCCTAAATTAATAACAGCTCTAACAATACAAAAAAGTTTTGCTTCATAAAGAGGGTCTGTCTGTTTTGATGATTCTCTAGGGTTTTATGGCACATTGGTCTAGACTGTGAGGTTTTATTTTTATTTTTGGGGGGAACATCATTCTCAGGTACTGAAATGCAGTACCAGCAAAACAGAATACATTGACATTGGAGAATGGAACATATCGTGAGTTATTGCAACCTTCTCTTTCCAATTAAAAAATACTGAAGAAGTTGGAGGTGATTGAATTCACTGACACAGTAACAGCACAATGAAAAAGCATATATGTATAGAATGTTTCATGTGTGTTAGAGGTTAACTCCAGTTTTCAGCCGTATTGATTGTCAATTAGTGGGAGCTGTAGTTCCTACATGTCTAGAAGGACATGTAGGCCAAGGAAGGCTGGTGTAGGCAGTACCAAGGATGGCTATATCTTGGCATGAAGCAGTTGCTCATGTTCCATTGACTCTCATAGTATTAATGAAAATATGTACTATGTACACACTTATTTAAAAGAAAGCAGATTAATAAATCCTTAAAATTCTAAACCTTTTTCCCTTCATGGAAAAAAAATCCCTTGCTGCAAGAGAAATTATTTACTCTTCTGGATTAATGTTGTAATTAATTTAATTTAAATTAATTTAAATTAATTAATTTAATTTAAATTAATTACATTTAAATTGATTGATTTAATTTAAATTAATTAATTTAATGAATGGTGTATGTTATTTTTTTCAATCTTCAAATGAATATAGTTTTATAACTTGCTTTAAGTTATTGCTGTTAGCATTACAAGAACTTTAAAATATTTCTTTTAAAAAACAAAGTAAGATAAACTCAAGAATTAGTTGGTTACTTGTTTTACGGGTTTTTGTGCATTACCGCTATGAAGTAGATAATTAGTATCCTTATTTCATAGATTAAAGTTTGTTTGGGACTATCTACCGAGTCTATGAATAATCTCACATAATCAATAAAATAGTTCTCCCCATATCCTGAATTATTTTGTCCCTTTGGAAATTTCTTTTGCCATTAATTCATGGAATGGGGGGGTGGGAATTACCCCTTTTTATCTGATGCCTTGCAGACCTTTGTCACTGAATATTATCAGAACTTCATCTAATGTGTAAGGTTCCAGTGTGAATAGTAAGCAATCCCTTTAGTGCAGTCAATTTAATTAAAACATCAGTTGTCTATGTATTTTATTAAACACTCAGGGCTGATTTTTTCCGCCTCCCCTGCTCTTTGTAAATCTGACAAATTTTGACTTTCCCTATAACAATAGTATTATCTCCATCATATCCTGTTCCAAAGACATTTCTGAAAGACTCCATTATAAAGTCATCAATGCCTATCAGTAGGGAAAGTAACAAAACAATTTTTAAAGCTCCAGGATTCCAATGAATCACAGGGACACCAAGTTTTTCTGCACTGCAGTCTTAAATTGTTTATATGTCAAACATAGAGAAGCTAAAAATGAAACCAGTTTAAGAAATTGATTTCCGAATTTCAACCTCTTTCTCTGCTGTTTAGACTGTATTTACATGACTGTTGATTGTTGATTTTTTGCTTGTTGCCACTCATGGATGGATGGATGGATGGATGGATGGATGGATGGATGGATGGGGAAGGAACGAACGAAGGAAGGAAGGAAAGGGGTTAATCTACTTTTCTCTATTACTTGGGCTACAAAAGGAAAATACTAGAATTCAAGATAATTTCACCTGGCTTAAAAAGACCTCCATCATGCTAGTCTTCCATCAATGGGTTTGTGCTTTTTCTCTCTGTTTTTTTTTTAAAGTTTGTCACTGTTCCATTGGTGATATTAAATGGTCATGGAGGGCAACAACCAATGACTAGAAGGGAAGGAGAATCTTGCCAAAATGCATAATATCCAATTGAAGCAGAAACATTTACCTACATTAAAATGAATTATAGCAGGCAGATTGGATAGTACAGCTTTAGGTGACACAAATCAGAATGTACATCCAACACATAGCAAGAAAAGTAGGGTGGAAAGGTCTCTTCTTGGTGAATTTGTTATGGATCAACAATGACACATCTTAAGCGCTGATAAAATTTCATTCAAGGATATGAAAAAAGTTCAGAGAATGCAATAGAAGATCTAAACCTTTTAATAGAATTGTATGAATATGACTACAAGATCCAATTGTCTACTGAATAAATAGTTTCAGCAACCTACTTGTAAGTGTACCTGTATTTCTGAGTCTGATTAAAAATGAATGTGAGATGAATAATTTTTTAGCTTTTTTGTTTTGATGGGCACCATTTTGCAGATAACTATCTTTATTAAGCTGCCTTTACTGAGAACATATGCTAACCATATTTGCATGATTTACCAATACACCTCTAAAATAAGAACAACACATTGGAATAAATTTGGAACACTAGCCAAATAGTGTTGTTTAGCCTTTACTCAAATCTAGTGATGAATAGCTTTTCTGAACAAACACAATACTCTATTATTAGCCAAACATTTTAATTAACCCACAGAGAAGGTAGAACTGAACAAGAAATCTCTTGGCTGGCATTTTCCTAAGTAGTTTGTCTCAACAGTTCACACACTAAATTTAAAGACAGCATGTGTGTCCCATAAGGATACTGTAATGTTTGATAGAGGCAGCCTTGTAGCAATCTTTTCTTATTGATTTCATTCACTGCAAAATACTATAGTTGAGAAGACTTGCAGGATCAAATGAAATAAAATTGTTAATGTGATGTCAAATAAATAATATTGAACATTATACTGATGGTGGGAACATTATACTGATGGATACTAATGGATTATATAAATGGCTGATCAAACACAGTACTTTGTTCATAGTACAGAAAATTTAATCAGGCATGGACCAAGGGCATTGTAGAGTGATATTACAGACTGGATATGGTCAAAAAATTATGCCCAGTATGGAAAATAAATTGGAGTACAAAAAAAAATAATACACTGGTCAATTTTTTTCAAAAGTTTTGCTTCCTGAAAAATGTTTGGTGATTATGTTACACCCATTCAAACTGAATGCAAATACAATTTTAGAATGACTGTGTCTTATAGGAATCTTGAGAAATATTAAATTAACTTTTAATGACTATAATATGCTTAATCATATAATGATTCCAAAATGCTGCATGAATTCAACAGGGCTAAATGCGTTTTGCTGCTGATTTTCATTTACATTCAGTGATATAAATGTATTTTGCTGAACTGTCCAACAATTGTCAGCCAGCATTGATGGATTCCAGTTGCCCTCATACTGTTTTTCTGTTGTGACAGTGTCCTGTGAAAACTTTCACCACATTTGTCACTGACTACACCTTGAATTGTGTTAAAGAAGTCCAAGTGTGAATTTGGAACATGAATCTTCAGTAACATGTTGCACTTCATGGTCTTGTATGTTGTAACAAGTTTGTCAACCAGCTGAATGTAGTTTGGTACTCCATAGTTGCCAAGAAATTCTCAACAACATCCTTGAATGCTTTCCAAGCAATATTCTTTGGTCCCACTAACAGATCTTTGAACTGCTTGTCACTGATGATGTATTTTGTCTGTGGACCAATAAAAATCCCTTCCTTAATCTTGGCATCAGTTATTCTTGGAAACATCTGTCTCAAATAACAAAAACCTTCATCTTCCTTGTTCATTGCTTTCACAAAACCTTTCATCAGTTCGAATTTTATGTGAAGCAGAGGCAAGTGTATCTTTTTTTCCCCCCAGATCAACAAATGGTTCATGTGCCATGTTATTCTGTCCTGGAATCAAATTCTTTTGAAATGGCCATGTCTTTTCAATGCAACAAACTCTCTTGCATAGTTGTCCCATTTGCATACGTAACTGCAATACTTGATATGTCCGAGCTGCATTCCAAGCAGCAGAACCACTACTTTTAGATCTTCACAGATTTTCCGGTTCTACTTGTATTAGATGTGCACCAACAGTTCCATGCTTTTGTATGTCTATTTCATGTGTGGAGCATAGCCAACAGGTGTTGAAGGGTGTACCATTCCATTATGTAAAAACAGAAGATTTCTATAAATAGCTTAAAATACAGGTTATTTTTGTGATTAGCAGCCAAAAATCTATAAGATACATCTCAAAGTGTTCAGGAAGCTTGTTAGCCAGTGTAACTTTCAATATTGTCAATGTTTAAGAATCCAATGTATTCCTTCAATTGAACACCTTCGTTGTTTGGTGTATGGACCTCAATATTCTGGTCAGGTCCTTGAGATACTAAAATTATATCCTATCCTCCCTGCCCCTCCTCAAAAGTGATATTGGAGGTTTAAGAACATAATGGTTGTAACCATGATTTTGTGTTATTTTTAAAAAAAAACTTATCTTACTCTAAATAATTGCAGAATGAGATAAGTTCCATATATTTATGAAATAAAAGCTGTGATAATGGAATAGTTAGAATGCAGTATTGCAAGCTCCACAGCCTGGAGTTCAATTCTGACCAGCTCAACATTGATTTAGCCTTCCATCCTTTGGTGGTCAGTAAAATGTGGACCCAGATTGTTTAGGGCAATATGCTGACATTGTAAACTGCTCAGAGCATGCTGTAAATCACTATGGAGTGGTATATAGGTCTAAGTGTTGGTGCTATAAGCAGATATGATGGCTATTGACTAAAGGTTTGGTCAAATGATTTATTTATTTTTTTGCTAAATTTGTAAATTGTTTTAAGGGTCTTATGACTACTTTTAGGACAGCCACATGAGAAGAATCAAATAAAACAATGAAATTGCCTATTTGTATTGCTGAACTGAGCACTTCTTCAGGACAGTTTCTCATAGAATTTCCATGTAGTATTCTGGTAGTTCTCCCCTTATGACCAGTTGCTTAACAAATGCTCAAAGTTATGACAGGCCCTACCAAAGTGTACTCTCAATCCAGTTCCAAAGTTTGAACAGCCAGTATAGCTACAGAAATAAAATGTGGATCTAAAGTTTTAGAGACATTTTTAAATTAGTCAGCCAACTTAGCTTTGACAAAAGAACTTGCCTTCAAAAATTAACAATTAACAATACAGAATAACAGAGTTATTGGAGGTTTTCTAGTTCAAGCCACAGCTCAAGCAGGAGACCCCAATGGCTGTCCAATCTCTTCTTAAAAACCCTCAGTAATGGAGCACCCACAGTTTCTGGAGGTAAGTTGTTCTATTGATTAGTTGTTCTCACAATCAGGAAATTTCTCCTTAGTTCTAGATTGGATTTGTATTTGATAAGTTCCCATCATTATCTCTTGTCCTGCCTTCAAGTGCTTTGGAGAATAGATTTGACCCCCTCTTCTCTATGACAACCCCTTAAATATTGGAAGATTGCTAACATTGTCTCCCCAGTCCTTCTCTTAGTTAGACTAGACATACCTGATTTCTGCAACTGTTCATCATATATTTTACCCTCCAGCCTCCAATCATCTTTATTGCTTTTCACTGCACTCTTTCTAGAGTCTCAACACCATTTTTGTATCGTGTGTCTAAAACTGGATGCAAAATTCCAAGGGTGGTTTTACCAAGGCAATATAAAGCAGTACTAACACTTCATATGACCTTGATACTATCCCTTTGTTAATGCAACCTAGGATTAGATTGGCTTTTTTGGCAGCTACAGCATATTGCTGGCTCATATTTAAGTTGTCCACTAGGACTCCTAGATCCCCCTCATAGTTACTGCTGTTGAACCAAATGTCACCTAAACCAAGTACACTTGGTTGTTTTTTTAACTTGGATTGTATTTGGTTTTTCACCCGGACGGCAGCTTAATAACATGTTAGAAGCTTTCCAATTACCAGTGAGCCAGTTGTTATTGTACATGATTAGACCGTATTTCAGGTCATTTAATAACTAGATGAGACAGTTGTGTGTTAAAAGTTCTTTTGAGTATTCCTTAGAGAGAAGCATTCATTTGGGAGGTTAGATAGATAGGTCACTTTGCCATATGATTCCCTTCTTTCCTACCAGCCTTTCTCTATTTACACTACAACTCCATAGGGCTGTGTTAAGTTTTGAAAATATTTCAGAAGAAGAGCTATGGAGCTTTTTTTTTTTTTTTTTTTTTTTTTTTTTTTTAATTTTGTT
>JANHFK010001977.1:30180-55247 GCA_036250565.1 Sibynophis collaris | reverse complement strand
TAAAACAACGTAACAGGCGAGGTTGGCAGTTGATAAAGCATAATCAGGTAACGCATACTAAGGATAATGAAATTAAGGTAGTGTTCATCCCTCTTGAAACATAGTTCAAATAGACTTTCCCAGTGGTCACTCAACAATTACTGCTAAAGTGTGAAACGTCATAACAGCAGGAGAGTTTACATGAGGTATGTTAGAGCTGTGTGTTCTAAGCTGTAGAACTACTTACAAAGAAATCTTTGTGTGAGACAGTGTCTTGTGTATACAATTCAGTTCAACATTCTGACTGACTGTAAACCGCCCTGTAATTGACTGTAAACCACCCTGAGTCCTGCAAAGTAGAAGGGCGGTATACAAATCGAATAAAATTCGAATTCAAAATTCGATTCCAGAATGTCTCTGGGTATTCTCAATAAAACAAGAGAAAGTAAAGAGAACCCTTTTCCATACTGGAAATTCCTGAGCCCATTTTAGGTAAATTGTGTCTTTTAACATGAGCACAATATTGCATTCTCTCAAATACAGTGACCTTCATCATCTAGCCACTCTATGTTCAAGGATATCTACTCTCACCTCCCTTGCTCAAACACTGTGGGAGTGCTTGAACAAACAGGCCAGTGACTGCTTCTGAAATTCATGAGGTCTTCATTTCCTGTACTTTTACCCTGTTAACTAACAGGCTGTCCCAGGCATAATCTTGCATCTAAATCTTCACCATTATTTTGCTATTAGTACAAGAAAAAATGGATATGAAAGTTTTCTCTTCTGCGCTTAATTAATGGTTGACATTAGAGGCACAAATATTGCTTATAACACAGAACAGAAAGAAAAGCAGAGCTGTTCTATTGTCTCTGTTGCGGGACTTCTACTATCTACTCTATACTCTTTAACAATCATGCATTCCACTATTTACCATTTTATCCCAGCAAGAGGTGGTAAGAACTGAAATTTAAACTTTCTTGTTCTCCCCTTTTATCTTACTCATTATGTA
Organism: Sibynophis collaris; assembly: GCA_036250565.1. NCBI lineage: Eukaryota > Metazoa > Chordata > Lepidosauria > Squamata > Sibynophiidae > Sibynophis > Sibynophis collaris. The sequence continues at coordinate 54,259 of JANHFK010001977.1, read as the reverse complement.
TTCTGATTACGGTATGTAGTTGAAAATTTGAGCTTAGAATTAGAATTATATGATATTACTGCTATTTATAAAATACTTTGGAAGAAGATTGAAATAATGCATACATTTCTATTTCATAATTCTGGAAGATAACTAAAAAGGTAGAATCTTCTTGAAGTCAAACTCAGCTCCTGGGGACTTTGCCCATCTAGTTTGCTTTCTTGCTAATATAAGGAATTATTTGCCATTTGCCATCTTCTTTTGAGATTTTTTTTAAAAAAAACTTACATTCTAGCTTGCAGTTGTGGAGTCACTGCGAGTTGGTCAACTATATAAATTTAATAAGTAAATATTTCCTAGTGATCTGCCATCCTATTAGTAAACCGATATGATCCTTTCCTCTCTCTGAAGAGCTCTTTAAGTCTTGCTTAACATATATTCATCCAGTTATCTTAATATTTGCAGGGAAGAGTCACAGAGTTCAAACAAAAACTTGACACAGAAATTGCACTGAGTTTTTATTGGAAATTAAACGATTGGAAATTAAACACAGTAAAGTGGGCCAAATTAATTTGTTAAATGTTTTAAATCTCGTCTTTCTTATTTTATAAGTAACCCAATTCTGTGAACATCTATAATACTATTCCTATTTTCCCCACAACAACCACCCTGTGAAGTGAGTTGCGCTGAGTATGTGTGACTGGGTCAAAGTCACCAGTATTAAAGTACTGGCTTTAATTCCTAAGGCAGGACTAGGACTCAAGGGTCTCCTGATGTCTAGCCTGATGCCTTAACCACTAGGCCAAACTGCTTCTACTAAGGTTTCAACAACAACAAAAAGTTACAGCTTTCTTGCTGTAAACATTTAATGACAGCTGTACTCGGCGAGATGGGATGCACGCTACAGTAACCATCCTAGTTGCAACATTAATTGCACTTTACCCAAAAGGGAAAAATGACATTCTGTATGAAAAGCTTAGAAGAAACATGCCCCCGCCATACCGCAACGAGTAACAGAGTGGGAACTTCGTCAGCTCAAGGGACCCCTAAAACGAAGAGCCCGAATAGCAAAATAAGGAGCTTAAGGAAACCCTGCGCCGGTTCTGCGGGTGGGGGGCGGGGACAACGACGGGCTGCGGGACCTCAACCCCCCCTCCATTTTTTCTTTCAAGGAAAGAAACCCTCCCTCTTCGCGCCAGGCGTAAATCGTCACTAACTGAGCTGCAGTCTATAAAGGAACCTTGGTTTGTTCAGTTCGCACAGCACAAGGACCCACAAACTCAGCCACTGTAGAGTGTTGCACCAACCCGGACTGCATTTGTTTGGGATCATGAAAAGCGAGATTCAACAGGACTGCTAGAATTCGGTAGAAATTAATAATAATAATAAAAAATAATTTGGATGAACCAAATATAAGATCGGGACAGAAAATCGAGTGCATTTTTCTCTCGCGTCTACCTAAAACAACAACCAGGAAGCCGAAGACGAGCCAACTTTCACCCTTTTAAAGTTCCCAGGTAGGCCGAGGCGACCCCCGTCTTACTCCCCCAGGTAGACCGACCAACCCAGCCACAAAAGCTGCCAGGACCCGAAGAGAAAACAAAAGGCGTTCCCGAACCTCCCGACTCAAAAGGCAGCGGAAGAGACCGGCACTCGCCAACGCCGACGGAAACTTTCTCTCACGGCTCATTTACAAGAGTGGGCGTGACCACAGGAGCAACGGCTCTCTCTCCCTCCCTCCCTGTAAGAAGCCAGCTAAGTGGAATCGGCGGGGCAGGACTGATCTGCTCAACTTCATGGTGATAGGTCACGCTCAGGAAGAAAAGGGGCGGTCCCGAAGTAACCGGCCCGTTTGCCAGTTGGTGAAGCCGGAGAGTTTGCTCGAGGAGAGTTGTCCTTAAATCAAGCTGAGGGTTGCGATTGGCCCAGGGCTAGGAGGGGGCGTGTCTCGGCGGCTACCGCGGCCTCCGCGGGTGTGGATGGCGGGTGAGGAAGAACTAGGGTGGCTGCATCTCTCGGCGGTAGTCTCGCGAGGCGGCGCAAGCGGGATTTGGCGGCGGCTGAGGCTGCTGCCTGCTTGCCTCCCTCCCACCCTCCTAACGAAGAACTGGTGGTGTTTGTGTGGAAGGGGGAGGAGGCGACGGCGGAAGAGAAGGAAGGAAAGCCAGTGAAGCCTGAGTCCCACCGACGTCGGGCAGAGGAGTGGACCCGAGGCCCAGTGCTAGGCTTGGGCCCGCCGCCGCCGCCGCCACTGGCGGCTCAGCCACCATGGCCTCAGGAGATACCCTATACATTGCCACAGATGGCTCGGAAATGCCCGCCGAGATCGTGGAACTGCACGAGATCGAAGTGGAGACCATCCCAGTGGAGACTATTGAGACCACTGTGGTGGGCGGTGAGGAGGACGAGGACGATGAAGAGGAGGATGAGTGTTGCGAGGACTGCGGCCCTCATCACCCGCCCCACCGCCGTCACCACCACCACCACCATCATCACCACCACCCGCCCATGATCGCCTTGCAGCCGCTGGTCACCGACGGCGACCCGAGTGGCGGCGGAGTCGGGGCCGGCGGGGGCCAGCTCCACCTGCACCACCACCCGCACCATCAGGAGGTGATCCTAGTGCAGACTCGCGAGGAGGTGGTAGGAGGCGACGACTCGGACGGTTTGCGGGCCGATGACGGCTTCGAGGACCAGATTCTCATTCCAGTGCCGGCTCCGGCCGGCGAGGATGAGTACATCGAGCAGACTCTGGTCACCGTCGCGGCCGCGGGTAGTAAAGGCGGTTCGGGCGGAGGTTCTTCCTCTGGCGGTGGCCGGGTGAAGAAAGGCGGCGGGAGCGGCAAGAAGAGCAGTAAGAAGAGTTATTTGACGGGAGGCGGCGGCGGAGCCGAAGGGGGCGGCGGCGCCAGGAAATGGGAACAGAAGCAGGTGCAGATCAAGACCCTGGAGGGGGAGTTTTCGGTCACCATGTGGGCCTCGGGTAAGTAGAGCGGCTGGGACGAGTCCGGCACGTTGCGGTGGGGACTGGGGAAGGGCTGGGGAGCCCCGGTAGGCTGCTTCCCCCCGTTTTGTTTTGAAGGGAGGCCATGTTTGGATGTGTGTGATGGGCGCCGCCATGTTCATCTCGCCAGGGCAAGTATGGCGGCTTCCCCCGAAAAGATGGCGGGGTCTGCGCTGCTCCTGCCTGATTGCCCGGCTCCCTCCGGCGGGGGGGAAAAGGGAAAGAAAGATGGCGGCGGCCCCGCCAAGATGGCCGCTGGGACAGGCAGAGGGGGGAGGGGATACAGCGCGCGCGCCCGCCCTCCCTCACTGACTGATTCCTGGACTAGGCCGCAATGGCGTAGTTTCTGCAGTAGGAGGGAGGAGGAGGAGAAGGCAGGACGGGGGCGGGGCGGGCGCGCGGCAACCTCGGCGGACCGTTTCTTCTCCTTCCCTGCTCCGTTTCTTTCTCGTTCGCCGGCTCTGGTACTCTTCCTGCCGCCGTCGCTTCAGCGCGCGCAGCCTTCGCCTCTCCGGCGGTTGCCTTTTTCCCCCCCTTCTGTCTTCGCAATTGAGTCGGATTTGGTTTCATTTAACCGCCGCTTCTGCTCGACATCTCTTGGCGCCCCCTTAAGGTTTTATCCAGGCTGTTCCGGGCGAGCTTCACAATATAGTTCCTTCTTCTAAGTATTCTCAACGCGCAGGCTTCTTCTTTCAAGTCTTCCTTTGGATGCCCCTCCTAAATGTCCTTTTTCCTTTCCCATCGACGGTCCTGCCTTCGCGGCGGTTTGCTTCGCAGATTCCTCCTCATTTCCTTTTCCTCCCGGCACCTTCCTTCTTTCTTTTCCCTCCCACTTTCCCTTCCTCAAACCTTTAGATAGCAACTCTTTCTCTGGTTAGAGTGAGGAGTAAAGTAAGGGGACGAAGGCAGGCTATGCTTTTAAAGCTATCAACTCTCGTAGGGTTAGAACAGTGCCTGGTTTCACTGTATTCTGTTTGAACTCTTCGCAAGAAATAAAAGTTTTTCTGTACTGTTTACATGACATGTACTTTGTCTTTAAATAACTAGGGGCTTGAAAGTATCCTAAAATAGTTGTTTTGGTTATTTTTAATATTTGTTACCGTATTATCCACCTTGGGAGAAAAGAAGCAAATCCTATACCTCTGTAGATATCGGTTTTAGATCTTTGACTCTAGAGCTATTAACCGGGACATATGACACAGCAAGAATATATGATTTAATTGTTTCAGTCCTAGACCCCCAAACTGGCTTTAAAATCTCTTTCCAACAACTTTAGAAGGAACTCCCATCATATAATCAGATGGATATAGTTGCTGCATGACAATTGTGAAGACCATGCAGGTTTTTAGAACTTAAATGACTTTCTGTAAAGATGCTTTTTAAGTGTATAAAATTAAGGATAATTTTGAAAAAATAAGTTTTATTGTGATTCTCAGCTGTGTATAAAAGGCATTGACTTCTCATACACTTAGCAGAAACAAAAAAGAATGCATTTATTGGTTTATTGCATTTTTTGAGCACACTATGCCAGCTGGGTTGACTAAAACATCATATGAGATTTTAAGCATTTTTTAAAAATCAGTATTTGTATCTACAGTATCAATATCTACAGTAGAAAAGGCACATCTCCAGGGCCCTACCAGCTACCAACATATATATAAATATACAAAAGTATGAAGGCTATTGCTTAGCACATTGTAAGCCGCCCTGAGTCTTTGGAGAAGGGCGGCATATAAATCAAATAAATAAATAAACAAAGTCTGGATCCTGCCCAAGTGGATGGTTAGAAACAACTAGGAAAAGATGGGCCCTCAGGACATGTGTTTTAAGCCATGAAGGGCTTTTAAAGTGACAAGCAGTACCCTGAATTGCAGTCATTGGCAACCAATGCAGTACACAATGTTGTTATATATGCTTAATAATTGATACCATTTACTACTACCTGTGCAGTTGCATTCTGCACCAATTGAAGCTTCCAAATGCTTTTCAAGGGCAGCCCCTTTTAGAGTTATGATAGTGAACCCAGAGGTTTTGTTGAGTAAACAGGTAGTAATTCTTTTATTGTTTTTTAATTGACGAGAACAAAACATGATGGTAACAATGATGGAGATACTATGTAAACATTGTCAAAAGGAAAGAACACATAAAAAGTGCTCTAAGAAATTTTTAAAAAATAAAATACATATAACAATAAAAAGTTATTCTATATACTTGACTAATCCAAATGTTTAAATACATACACATGTATATATTTATATGACCATTTTAACCTATATAAATGAGTCCCATATTTTTTTATACGAAGTCTATATCCATAAGCAATTCACTCATAAATGACAAATGCAGTCAGGTCTTCAATCCATTAAATAAATAGATCCATACATTTATCTTCCCAATGCTTCTTGTTAAGTATAGGAGATTGGAGAAAAAAAAGTTTTAAAGAAGTATTATCCTTATTACAACTTCAGCAAAGTGCTGCTTCAACAGCCCTCTTCTGCAGAGAGAATAAATACTGAATATTATCTTTTTGCTCTGTTGGTTGTAATTTGAAGTCCATTGACAGTCTTGCTATAGAAATTAAGACATATTCCCATGGTCTAGACCACAGGTATCAAACTTGTGACGTCACGTTGTCACTTAATGTATCGTGACATTTTTCTCCACTAAACGGGGTATGCTTGAGGCATTTCGGCAGCGAGTTTGACACCCCTGGTCTAGACAATATAGGAACTTCTAGTTCTTTATTCATTTATTAACATCTGCAAACCAAATTGATTTATTGATAACAAATACTTATAAAAAGGGATAATTTTTTAGTTTTAAAGAATTTAACTAGTTATTCTAGTATCTCAGGTATCTCAAAAGCTGAAAATGCTGCTGGTCCAAACAATGTTGTTAACAAATGCTTAATTGTTAATATTGCCGTTAGGTTATATATCTGATAGATGATATTTGTCCCATAACTCTATTTCCAACCAATGTTTTCATATTGCCATCTTCTCCCAATTTTTAAAGTTGGATTGTCCATAAATTCAATTTGGCATTCATTTTTTAATTAGACATTATGCTCCAAGATAGAATGGTACTGTAGGATTAGTTTAAGTTTTCATTCTGTTGAAATCAGTGGGCTAAATTATTACTCAAATTCTGTTGATTTAAATTGGAATTAAGTCTGAATCCAGTCTAATGAGAGATTATCATGATATAGTTGTATACACATAAAATGAAATAATGGAAACTAGACTATACTCACTTTCAAAATTAATGATTTATTAAATTAATTGAAATACACACAAACATATTGTATAATTTTCACAATACTGGACTTTTATTCTATCTAACTTGCTCTAAGTTTGAATGAATCCTAAAATTAATCAAAGAACATTGCACATTACAAATATATCAGTTTGCCTTCTGGATATAGGGTATTATAAAATGAGTATGAACATTTTGATTTCCATATAAGGTAGAGATGGGGGCCTTTGCGGTGCAAAAATATTTTTTGACCACACAGTATATAGAAATAGTTAAAACGTATGCACTGCTGTTTCCTAGACATTTTCCCCATTGAATAAAGAGCTTCCCTTTCTGTTTGAAATTATTATTTTTACTGCTGCCATTGGAAGAAACTGAATATTATAGTAATTTTATTATTAATTTAATTGCTGTATTATATTTTCAAATAATTACATTGTGTGATTTCATAGAATTCTATTAATATTCAGAATATATAATCATAATTGCAAAACGTATGCCATCTGCCACAGATTTTGCTGCATGCTCCTAAACAGGTTCAAGTATCTGCAGTTTTCCTCAATCTTCCAAATGTTAAGTACAGCTCTTATAACTATTAGTTAGCATAGCTAATATGTCTGGAGAATACTTGCAGAAGCCTGGTATATAGAATTATAAAACTAGATATCATGCAGAAAGAATTGAGTTTGTTAAATATCTAAGAGTAAGTTAATTCTTCATGTCAGGAATTTGTTTAATTCTATACCTTGCTTATTAAACCATTTTGCAAATACCCATTTCACAATTACCAAATTCTGATGTCAATTAGTTGTTTAATCTATTTCTCTAAACTTCTCCTTTTTGCAGTTATATGTTACAGACTATTAGATTAGCAGTGTATTGATTGAATACTTTATGCTTTTATAATGGTGCCATTAAAATAATAGTGCTCAGTTCAGAAACATTGAAATAAATTTTTACTAGTACATAAAGAAATATTTTTGATGTATCAAAACATATTACCTTACTATTGAGTATACAGGAATCTTTCTCTGTATTGTCTATTTGGCGATGCTTGTATCTTAATATTGTGACTTAGTTGGGAGTTTTCATGCTCCTATTTTAAGATTACCAAAATCAGAATAGGAGCGCTATACAGCTGTTAGAATTAGGTCAGATTGCTCTGGTTCACCTCTTGATGTTCTGGGCCTTTTAAAATGATCATTTGTTGAATATGCTCTAGTGACCTGATATATATATGTAGTCCTCACTAAACGACCACAATTGGGACTGGCAACTCCATTGCTGAGAAACATGGGCCATTAAGTGGAAGATGATTGTACCTAATTTGTGATGCAAGTTCTACCATGTCCATTAAGTGAATCACCCGCAGTCATTAAATATAACGTCAAACAATCACAGCTTGTGAATTCTGATGGCTTCCTGATTGACTTTGCTTGTTGGAAGCCAGCTTTGAAGATTGCAAATGGTGATCATGTGAAAGTGGAATGCTGCATCCATCATAGGTTCAAGGACTATTCATAAAACTACTTTTTTCAGTGCCAATTGTAAGTTTGAATGGAAGATGTATTTGTCACACTAAGTTAAATACATATAAACATGTTTAGGCTTGGTATTATATATTACAATCAATATTATAATCATCTCGTGCAGGCAGATTCATAAATAGGTATCAGCTTTGAACTGATTTGAACTGATCAGCTTTGAAGATTGAGGAAAGCTGCACAGATACTTGAATCTTCTTGGGATTTTGTTGGATTTTTCTAGAATATATTAACTACTCTGTGGTAAACATTGCAGCTTTTGGATATCCAAATAGTCAAATCACTTATAATATGAGAATCTGTTAGATGCCATAACTATTTTCTGACTTTCCATACATATAAACCCTAGGTGTTATAATTTGGATGCCAAATAGATTGCAACATTGTTGGTAACTAGTTAGACTTCCTGTACCATTGCATTTATATTACTGTACATAAAGACTTTCAATGGCACTGACGGTCCTACAGCCAAATTTTTCCACTCCAATCATGAATGTAGAACAATACATAGGTTTGTCATGAAAAAAATATTTGTTAAATTTATCCGCTGCCCATCTTGCCATGGGACTACCTGGGTGGATCTTATGAGATTAAATTTTGTGAGATTAACATCTGATTGTTGTTTGACACGTTAATAGAAATAGGACTGCTATAACGTATGTTAATTTCAGAGGTAACATCTGATAAAATACCCATGATGTTCTGATAGTGAATTATTTAATTGTGGTCAAGTGTTCATGTCAATTAAGTGGAAATAAAAGTCACTTGAAAACTGCATGAAAAAGAATGGTTAGCAATATAGTAGTAGAGTCACTTGCAGAGAGGTATGAAGGAGAAGGCCATGAATTCAATTTTAGGTCCTGTATTCTTTCATCGTTATATTAATAACATTGATGAAGAGGGGAGGAAATATTGCTAGAAGTATGGATGACACAAAATAGGTGTGATTGTTTTACATATTCAGAAATAAAATTTAACATTTTTAGTGAAGGGCTTAAAATGATTGTTTTAATTATTTGTTAACTATTGTGCTTCATACTTTTAGAAAGTATTCAGAAAATCCAAACAAATTCAGAAAAAGGTAATGAGGATTATTGGGGAACTAAATTTTAAGTCCTTGAAGAGAGATTTGAAGTAGCTGAAAAGATTTAGCTTTGTGAAAAGACTGAGAATATGGGAATATGATACCATTATTCAGATATCTCAGGGGATATCATACAGAGGAAGGCCTGGACCTGTTATTTTATCATTACAGAACATGGAATAATGGATTTAAGTTACAAGAAGGCAGATAGGTTAAAAAAAGTTTTTTTTAAAAAAATCCTAAAAGCAAGAATAGTTTGATTAATAGTTGAGCAGTCAGCAGAGAGGCGATTGGCTTCCATTTATTGGACATATTCTAGCAGAAGTGTGATAGCCATCTGCCAGAAATTATTTCATTTGAATTTTTGTACTTGGTACGACTGGACAAAGCACAACATATAGGAAATCTATATGCCACCATCTGCCTATTTGAATTTTACTTCACAACTTCAGATTCCGCACAGCATAAAGTTAAACTTAACATCTTTCTTCCAATTTAAATATGTACTTACTTATTGTGGATTCTCTATTTGCTGTTATATCTCCCTACTTCTATTCCTCCCCCTATTTTCTCATTGCAGTGCAGGAATAATCCTTGACCAGTGAGTTTGATATATCCTAATAGACCGAATTCTCTAACAAGTGTCAAATATGATTAATGCCTGCAGCTCTGTTTCAGACTCCAGTTTTCTTTGACTATTCCCACACTTTCAAGCTCCAATTAAAAAGTGTAGAAATGTAGGATTATTGAGATCGGTAGAAGCTTTAGCACACATTCCACAAGTCTGAGAACTGTTCATAAAAGAAAGTTGGCTTATGTTCTCTTTTTGTGGGCAAAGTTCAAATCTACACAGGAGGATGCAATCTCTGGCAATGAATGTCATAGCATTGGCCTCATTTCTCAAGGATGATGAACTATGATTTCCCACAGAGGCACCAATTATCTCCCCTGGGTTGAGAACAAGGGAAAGGGTGTGGATGAATGGTAGGGAGCCTTGAGGAGTCTGATGACAACAGCTGGGGGAGGGGTGACTATATCTTGATGGTACTGAGAGCTAGGACTTTAGTGTCTCAGGGGATTTAGCCTTAATTCTTTGGGATGCAGGCTAGGAGGAGACATCTGGCCTTGAGCATTGGAAAGGTTGAATTGGGCAATGTTTGGGCTTTCACAAGACTGGGGTAGGTGAGAATATTATGGTGGAAATGATCATGGGAAGGTACAGCAAGAAATGGAGAGTGAGCCATTCTCCTGAAACATGAGCCCACAGGTCATCTTCAGCCAATATTGCATTGCTAAGAAAAGCAGTTGTTAAGCAAATTATGTTGTGCTCTAGTTGCTCCTGTTTCTTGATGGGGAAGCTCTACTCATGGTTAGTTATTCCCAAGTAATTTCCTGGGTGGACTGTTGTGATGCATTCTACATAAGGCTACCCTCGAAATATATCTGGAAGCTTCAGGTGGCAGAAAATCAGTGGTGCAAGTAGTTGTGTGTAGTAGAATGGCCCATGTTGCACCTCTGCTCTGCAAGCTTTATTGGCTGCCAGTTTCTGGATCCAATTTAAGGTGGATTTTAAATGCTAAATGGTAGTAGGCAAGGTTATTTGAGAGACTGCCTCTTCCCGATACATCTGTCCATCCCATTAGATCCAGCAGAAGAGATATGTTGTGGGTCCCATCCACTAAGGAGTTAACATCTGACAGGAGCCAGGTGATGCGCCTTCTCTACTGTGGCATCCACCCTGTGGAATATCATCCCCTCCCCAGGTGAGATTGGCCATTCCTCTGCCATCCTTCCAGAAATCCCCCCAAATGTGGCTGTGTTAACAAGCCTGAGTCTTAAAGGAATAGTGATCTGCTGAGGTGTCTTCGCCATAATATCCAATGCTCTTAGCCTTTTTAATGATAACTTTAAATGTTTTTAATGGTGTTATGTTTTAATATTGTTATGATTTTATTATACACTACTCAGAGTCACATTCTATCAGGAGGGCAGCCATGTAAATATGATTTGTAAATACATCATATGAACAATTCTGACACATTTACATTGGTATGAGTTCTGTATCTCAATTAATTGGGTTATAAATTTGCCTAGAGAGCAGAACTGAACTAGGAACAAAGTCTCGCCTCCTTATCCATATGGAAATAAAGGAAATGGATTATTTGCACAATCATAATAGAGGGAAAACAGCTGTTTACAATTAGTGACCTAGGTGATTGTATCTTAAATAATTATAAACCGAAGTGAATAACGAAATCCTAATGGGAAATAAGAAAGCTGGAAATGAAAGTCATAATGTATTCTTTGTTGGATTCTACACTGTGTTCCATTAAAATCTTCCTCGATCCATCCTACTGCAATTTTTGTTTCTGAACTGTGGGCGGCATAGGATTGTATTCATAACAAATTTATGCTATCAATCTGCTGCTAGATCTTTCAAGGTAGTAGACAGAGAGTCATCTCATTGTTTTGTATGCCACAGTATTATCTATTTACACTAACACATCATGCACACATCAAACTTTAGTTATCCTAGTAAGTCTATTAAAAATAATATATAAATTTGGAATTATTTAGTCTTTATTAAGCTACTTGAGTCATTGAAACAATTAAAGATTGAAAACTTTTTACCTGATTTAGCATTATAAGCGTCTGATAATTTATTAGTGGAAACTATTCTTTAAATATGTTTATTTGAAAAATAAACAATAAACTTGCAATAGCTAAAATAAAAGGAAGAGAAATTGCCAGAGAAATTTTGCTCAATTATATTTTTAAAAGTTGCTGCAACAGATGTTAAATTGGCCTAATTATAGTAAGTATGTGTGTGTTGTTTTACTCGTATCTTGCCAGACTGGGGGTTTTGGTGTTAATTACATAGCAAGTATTCCAAAATTTTTCAAGTTAAGGGGGAAAATGCTTTATAAATGTATGATTGAATTAAGAAATAGCAGAGATTATAATATACAGATTATTGTGATATCTTAAAAAAAACTTTTCTGCAAAATATGTCTCACTTTAGTTACAGTGCATTTGGAATAATGTGTCAAATGTTATATGTAATAATTCATAATGCATGTTTTTAAGAAAATTAGTTTCTAAAAATGAATGATCAATATAGTTGTATATGATTTCTTATATTTATTAAGTGTAAATTCTGTATTATAGTCTAAAAAAATAGGTGAATTTGTTTCTTAGTACAAACATTGTCTAAGAAACATTTTCCACACTATCAGTGTCGTCCTTCGTGGATGTTAAATCAAAATTCAGTTTTCTCTAATCATTGCAGATGACAAAAAAGACATTGACCATGAGACTGTGGTGGAAGAACAGATCATTGGCGAGAACTCCCCTCCTGACTACTCTGAATACATGACGGGAAAGAAGCTACCACCTGGAGGAATACCTGGGATTGATCTTTCTGATCCTAAACAATTGGCTGAATTTGCAAGGTTGGTATTATAAAACTCTTTTCACAAATAATAATTCCGCTTTTGAGCAATATGTAATTTTTCCATTCTCAGTTAAAATCATTGAATTGGATCAATGCAGATGCATAATTTCAATACAAGGATAATTACTTTAATATTCACAGAAAGTACAGAATAATTCACAGATGTTAAAAATTAATGTTTGCTGGCTGGACTAGCTGCCTCAGTCTCTAAATTGCACTTTTGGTTGAGTAGACACTTTATTGTTGGTCTTTGAAATTCTCAGGCTTTTAATTATTTCCTGTAATAAATCTGATTTTAATGTCCACCAAGAGATATTGGTGGTTAGTATTAAAACAAGCACAGCAAATGAGAAACTGCTGTCTAGTTTTTCAATCACTTCCTAAGTAATCATTTCTGCAGTTAATTCTATGACAGTCCTACTGTCCTCAAATCATATATTGTTCCTCTGGGTATACTTCTGAGTTTTTAACTGAACCAAACTTGGCAGCTTTTTTTTATCTTATAGAATCTGAATTGCAAATTGTTAAATTCCTTAATTAAAGCAGTTAAAGGCAATTCATCAAAAAGCAATAACATCATAGTATAATGATTTATAACAGAAGGTACTTCTGATAACTTATCTGCTATTCAACAATCAATGCTTTTTTTTTTCTTGTAAGAATGAAACCAAGAAAAATCAAAGAAGATGATGCACCAAGAACGATAGCATGTCCTCATAAAGTGAGTGAAGCGATTTTGAGCAATTTATGTCCGTAAGAACCTTTTTAATATAGGAGTTTCATAAATGTTTTGCTCATGTTCTGGGCTTTTTTTTGCCAATATTTTGCAGTGTAGTTTAAATTTCTCCTATGGCATATTAGAGTCATTGTGAACCTATGCCGTGTGTCAAAGGTGACATACCACAATGTTTTGGGTGACAAAGCCACCAACACCCGACAACTATTTTCAAAAGCAATGCTCCATTCATTGCACACCTCCCCCCCATGCATTTGTTTTACTCTGCATTTCATTTTCTGTAGTTATTTGATGTTTCTTTGTATAATACATACATACATGATTTGACTGTATTTTTAAAAATAAATAAATATGTAAAGAATTGTTTCTTGGGGGGGTTGCACTGACACATTATCAGAGTTATATAAGGCATTTTCTAAATTTTTGAAATGCCGAACCCAAAAGTTTAATCACTGCTGTAGTGCATAAAAAATTCTAATTCCTGTTTTCAAGAAAGAAGAGATTTTTCCTAGCAATCTCCCTTCATACAGAATTAAGTCATATAGGCAGCATGCTTGGCCTTTGCAGTATACCAAAATCAAACCATATTTTGGCTCAGTATAATTGTAAGCCTAGTCAGTGTATACAGATAAAGATGATGATAATTCTAATATTTGGACACCTTGACAAATAATTTGTTTGTGTTGTTTTGAAGGGCTGCACAAAGATGTTCAGGGATAATTCGGCCATGAGGAAGCATCTACATACTCATGGGCCTCGGGTACACGTCTGTGCAGAATGTGGAAAGGCCTTTGTTGAGAGCTCAAAGCTAAAGAGGCACCAATTAGTTCATACTGGAGAAAAACCCTTTCAGGTAACTATTTCAAATATTCTAGATGAGACAGTCATGTCATTGTCATGAGAATCTAGTTAGTTTTTCTTTGGTGTATATTCTGTTTTTGCTTCATTTCTGAAGCTAGATAAATTGTATGATAGATAATATCAGTTGAAGTATTGGAAGGAATTTGTTTAGAGGCCAAATTGCATATTTAGAAGATAATTGTAGAAATATTAAAAGTATATTTTAGTATGTTCTGGCTCCTGACCATTTCTCCTATTAAAATATGCTTTTTAAAAAAATATTTAAATACAGAGAAGCTACTTGAACATTTACTTATATACATAGATGGTGTTAGCTGGATGATTATAGTAAGATGTTAAAATGTTCACGATAATCTTCATTGGTAATTTACATTAGTATTTTGTTTCAAATGGTTTAAAATATATCAAATTCCAGTTAATGTTTTCTAAATAATATCTGTTATTTCCCTCACTTAAATATGGGCCACCACCATGTAGTGAGGGATAGTGATGGATAGTAGATAGGAGGCTGATAAGATTTTTTTTTAATATTATCTACTTTAAGTTGCAAAAAGAAGGGAAAGAAATTCTCAATACTTTCTGAATATTTTAACAAATGGAAGTATAAATAGACCATCAGAATCTTTTAGAACATCAGACTGTAGAAAAGTCTTGACTTAGATGAAATATATCTGAAAAAGATTTTAGATCTGTTTTGGGAGTGAATTCTACAAAGTAGTACCATCTCAGAGAAAGTCTTGTAATCTCTCTGCAAAGAGGATATACTTATGTATTTCTTTGCTGCACAACTGAACATTTCCAAATCATGGAACCTCACTTATGAATAACTAAGACCCAATTTGGAATTGTACAGAATAGAAATATATTTCATGTAAATCTAATATTGCAAGTGAAGATCTGTAAACAAGTTGCTAATTTCTTGTGTTTTCTTTTCACCAGTGCACATTTGAAGGCTGTGGCAAACGCTTTTCACTGGACTTCAATTTACGCACACATGTGCGAATTCATACTGGAGATAGGCCCTATGTGTGCCCTTTTGATGGCTGTAATAAGAAGTTTGCTCAATCAACTAATCTGAAATCTCATATCTTAACACATGCTAAGGCCAAAAACAACCAGTGAAACTGCAAGAAGAAAACTCTTGAACTCAAAACATCTTTTACCTTACAGGAGAATGGTTGAAAATAAATAAGCTTCCCCCTTTGTATATTGTTTCTAGGAAAGAATTTAAAAAAACACACAAAAAATGAACCTTACATGCCTAAGGGACTTGTTTTTGATAAAGTAGCAAAATAAACTTTAAGGCAGCATTGTTCCAATGCTCCATTTTGCTCTGTAATTTGCTTTCAAGAGCATGGTGTTTTTGTAAAGTGTGATCCTACCTGGAAGAGACAATTCATGGACTTGCATCAAAGACAGTTCTTTCTACAAACAGTGCTAAAATTGGACTTTTCACATTGTTATAAATATGATGCTCACCTGTTGCTTACAATTTTTTAATTTTGTATTTTCAAAGTGTGCATATTGTACACTTTTTGGGGATATGCTTAGTAATGCTATGTGTGATTTTTTTCTGGAGGTTGATAACTTTGCTTGCAGTAGATTTTCTTTAAAAGAATGGGCAGTTACATGCATACTTCAAAAGTATTTTCCTGTAAAGATTAAAAAAAAGTTATATAGGTTTTGTTTGCTATCTTAAATTTTTTTTGGTTGTATTCTTTGATGTTAACACATTTTGTATAATTGTATCGTATAGCTGTAATGAAATCATGTAGTAACAAATATTAGATGTGATTTAATAGTGTTAATCAACTTAAACCCATTTTAGTCTCTTTTTTTGGAAAAAATACTGCCAGATGCTGATGTTCCGTGTACTTTCTCTTTGCCTGTTCAGTTAAGGAAAGTGGTGCTCAGTTGTAGAATGTATTGTACAGGCACTGACCTTTTAACAACACCTGATATGTACATCCCGTGTAATAGAGTGGGCGACAATAAAACAGTGGTCCTGAAGAATATGGCAGAAAATTATCTGTAAGCACAGCCTATTTTCTTCTGTTGTCCAAAAGAAATTATAGTTCTTTAACCTCCCAGAAATTAGAAGATAAATAAAACTCAAGTTACCTTTACTTGTTTTTGCATTCAATTAGATTTTTTTATTTTAAAAAATATAAGTGTGCTTGTCTTCTGCATAGCATTCCATTAAATGAGTATGGAGTTCTGGTTTATCCAGATAATAATGGATTTTCCTGAAGTAAAATTTCAAGTTTTATTGGATTCCTTCCAGGATTACGTAAGCAAACATTTGCTGTGGGATTTCCCATTCCTTTTATTCTACCTTCAATTTCTCAGATAATGCTCCACAGGGTCTCCACCTTCAAGAACAGATCTGATGATTGCAAGAGAAAAAGAGATTTATGTTTTCAACAGATCATTCTTTTTTAGCAGATACTGTGGAATATACCCATATTCCCTGCAATCAGTGAACGATGGGACAGGGTAGTTCATGGAATGCTGTTGCTTTAAGGTAAGGTGGTATCAGTTGAATCAATTGTATGGTATGATGCACTGGGCTTATGAATTCTAACATGATATCGATGTAATTGAGAGATCTCAGATGAAAGCTGGTACTTAGCATTAGAATACTTTGGATTGAATTACATTAGAATAGCTTTTCTATGCAGGGCATGTCTATTGTTAAAAAAACCACCAAATTTATAACCAGCCAACCGAGTTTTTGGGTTAAGGAAATAATACGTTCTTCACATTAAAAAACTTGTTTTGGATAATTTTTCATTGTCTTCTGTCCGTAATTCTGGCAACATTACTGCTTTTGTAGTGGAAAGAATATGGTCGTCTAGGTGGACATCTCTTCTAATTAATGCTATTACACAGTTGGATCAGGTCAAACGGTTGTACTTGCTCTTGCACATACAAGGATAGAGATGAAATATGTCATAACTAAGACATCAGTTATAGGTTCAGTCTACTTCCTAAGATGTTAAAGATGTGTCCAGTGCAAACAAAAGCCCTAATTTTAAAAATTACATTTCTATATGGCAGGGATCCCAAACCCCAGGCCCGCAGCCCACTACTGGGCCTTGAACCATTTGGAATCAGGCTGTGTTAGTGGTAGTAGGTTCTGGAGCTTTGTTGGATGTTATAATTAAATATTAATTTTATTGAAAAGTGGATTCTGAATATAATTCTTAAGATTAAGAAGTAGAAAGTAACTATTTTATGTTTTTGGTACACTCTAGTAATTCTCAAACAGATCTATTTCAATAGCTTTTATAGTCTTTTAATACAGGATTCTGAAAATTTCCAAAGATGAGGATAATTTTGAAAGCTTATTAACTTCTAGCTAGAAGGCAAAACTTCTAAGATGACACCTTGTCCCATAAAGGAATGCCCTCTGAAGAGTCTTTGTATTAAGTTTACCTGTTACCTGAGAAAAAAGGTGGGCCAGATGCTTGAAACAGCTCCTAGGAGCTGATTGGCATTCCAACAAGAAGGCCACAGCCAAGTGAGTTTCATGACTGAGTTGAAGAAGCCCCCAGAAGATGGGTAAAGTTCATTTGGCCAATGGGAAAGTAAGGGTAATCAAGTATATGTCTAGTTCCAGAACAAGACAAGAATGTACTATAGGAGGTGAGCAAATAGCAGCAATCAAGACACTGATTTTCTAGCATATGAAGATTTAAAGACTCCTCTAATGTTCCCGACTAGAATCAAGACAGACACGGGTGTCAAAACTTGTTTTCATTGAGGGCTACATTAGGGTTGTATTAGACCTTAAGGGGCCAGGGTGGGCATGGCCAGCTTGATGTCACTCGTGTTGGGGGTGCCTGTGGTTGACAGAGCATTTTGCCTCAGAAAACAGGCACCCAAGCTCCATTTTCAGCTGTAATGGCCTCCCGCAACCCTCTGCCAGCGAAACCAGAGCTCGGACCGTTTTTTCCCTGGCAGAGGCACTGTGGTCCAGTCCTTTGCTTTTTCTAGGGTGACCTACGGGCCAAATCTAAGCACCTTGCGGGCTGGAGTGTAACACCCCTGAAGAAAGAAACTAAGAATAATCAGGAAGCCGAGATCAGTTATGGAAGTGTCAAAACAATAGGAAGTCGCATGACAGATGTCCTTTTCACTCCCTCTTAATAACACGTTTCTCCTAAAATAAGCCCTACTCCAAAAATAAGCTGTAGTGAAAATCATCAACAGCCTGGGTGTGTGCGGCTAGCATTGAAAGTGAGGGCCAACAGCGTCTGGCAGCAGCCTGCGCAGCGCAGGTGAGTTGATTTACCTGTCCAGCAGGCGGGGAGGCAAGCGATCTAGACACAAGGTGAGCCAGAGCAGGCAAGTGGCCACTGGAGACTCCTCTGCGTGGCAGCACTGGCAGCAGACTGAGGCAGGGGCATGAGGCAGGGAAGGCAGGCAATCCGGATGCTCTCTGCAGGCCACAGGCAAGCTGAGAGACATGAAGATGAGCCTCCTGTGGCCGCCCACCCATTCCCTCTCTGCTTGCCTGTGGGCCGTGCAGTGCATCCAGATTACGTGCTTCTCCCCGCACTTCTGCTGCTGTTTGCTGCTTGGACAGGTAAGGTAATTAAATCACTGCTGCATGGGCTGCACAAGAGTGCTCTGACCAAGGGGCCAGCGGGCTGCAGCTGCTGCCTCCCCACTCGCCGCCTTTTGTATGTGCACCAGGAAGATGGGGCGCCCAGCCAGGCTGGTCACCCTGAAATCGTGTTTCTCTGAAAATAAGCCCTAGTGCTTATTTTGGAGCCCAAAGCTATATCCACAACTAGGATCGGTTGACCTGGTACATTTTCAAATGATAATACTATCATTGAATATTGAAACTACAGGGATTCTACAGGGTAGGTCTAAAGAGGAATCTGGCAACAGACCTAGAAAATAATTTGATTGGGTGTTACTGCTTATTCATTCTCATTAAACAGACTCCCATTGACTTTCTTGGAAGACAACCTGCATGATAGTTGTGATTTTGATTAGAAGTTTTATGGGATAGGGACTCATTCAACTATAAGTGTGTTCCACCAGGCAAGAAGATTTTAAATCTTTTCATGTCCTTGGTTATTTTCCAAATTCCCCCCTCCCCGCCCAAAAATCAGCTGAGCTGGGCCAATTATTGCGTGCTCACCGATATGGCTCCGCGTGCCACCTATGGCACGCATGCCATAGTTTCGCCATCATTGGAATATGCACTAAAGGAAGAGCTAACCCTCAATCACATAAAGTCAATACTTGAGACCGGAGGAAGTTCTTAGGAAGAACAAGAAGAAATCTTAGCTAGAGGAAATTGAGTTAACTCTTTCCTGTTGGTGGCCAGAAAAATACTTCCCAGTAAGAAATATATTGCTGAAGGTTTTTATACTTGTTTCACATATAAAAATTGAGTACGAAATTACAAGCAGAGCAGTATGTTGAGATGTTCCTGAATTTGTAGTTTTGTGTAAACTTGAGAAAGCAGGTGGCACTTTTCATTGCATAAGTATTTTTGCTGAATTGCCTACCATGTTCTGTAAATAATATTTGAAGAGAATTTGGAATGTACTGAGTGGGAGATTACATAACTTGGCTGTGAGTTATTAATTTGGTTAATGAACAGAAGCCAGTAACTCTGCAATGCAGTTTTACCTTGTTCCTGCTCAGCAGGACATAGACCAGTAACACAAAAGCAAATCTCTTGAAATCAGTGCCAGGTTATTTACCAATTGTCTGCCACTTTGGTTTTGAAATTCTGTATGATTCAGCCCATGCTGTTCAGGAATATTTTGAAGGAAAAGAAGGAATTAAAAGACAGCAAATAATCTGCAACCATTAGATCCATCTCTGCTAAATATCTTTACGATCTCTTTTACTTCCCATAGCATGATGATAGATTGGTGTCTCAACTCTACCTCAAACAAGGGACCATTGTAGAAGAACCTTGGGATACTTACTGTATTGCCACATGAAGAATGAAGCATATGTACTGTTTCTCTCCTAGTTCTTGATTTACAAAATTGCTTCACCATAAAGGGCTCTTAGCTTGGAACCAAGGTGGGCAATCTTTTGCAAGCCAAGATCTAACATTGAAGGGTTAAGAGTTGCCAAATGGGAAGGATAGATGGGGAATTTTCTAGATTTTTAAACTATGTTTATTAGGATTCGTATTACGGTATGTATGTTTTCCACTTTGCAATAGCCATACGTTTTTGTAAATTCTTACCAGAGGGGTTTCAGTGCCCATAAGTTGCTTATCCTTGATTTAGTATAGGTGATTTTAGTTCCACCAAAGAAAGAACTACATTTAAAAAAAAAGATTTATTACTTTTATGTACAATAGTTACACAATACTGTACAAAAAAAGAACAACTTGGGTTTCACATTCAATTTGAATGTCCCTGCAAGTAGTGACAAAACATCCACTATACCTGCATGGTATAGAAGCAGCAATCCAGTTTTATTGGTTTCTCCAGCGTAATTATTAAAATAATCAGCTAGATTTTTATTAAAGAGTTCAAACAGACATATTGCACCTGTCCCAAAAAATATCTTCCACTGCAGTTTAGTCAATGATACACTCTACATACGAGCCTCTGTTCTATATCACATTGCTGGTTTTTCTACCTGTTTTTCTTCATCTCGTCTATTCAACAGCTATAATAATGGCCTTCAACTGATGTTTTGGACCCATAACTATGTAGGCTCTGATCCAAAGCTAAATCTGCAAATGGTACCTTTTTTTCATTGGGCTTGCACATTCTTAACGGCAGCAATGGAAAAAAAGAATAGGAAGTACTTAAAAGCATGTGAGAAACATGTTATTTAAACAATTTATATACTGCAGGGCCAGGTTAATGGTGCAACTGCAATTTAATGCAGTTTAATGCTCTTTAATGACCCACTATATGTGACAAATAGTTGGTTGAATGTCAAGGTGTCCTTAAGAGCCAATGACAAATAGTATAAAGTTGTCTTCCATCCTGCTTCTTTTAAGTTTCAGTTACACCGAGTTCTTGCTGCTTGGCAATCTCACATTACATACTGTATTTCTTGAATGGCAGAGTTAATCCATGCTTTGCACTTGAGGAATTTCACATCATCTTTTTGCCCAACTCGGTTGAATGAGCAAGTTTACATGGTTATTGTGCGACACAGTTTGTGGAGAAATTAATCAGAGCAGACATTGTACCCAACTCTATAGTACTGTGCTGAATGGCTTCAATTTGAATTACAATACCAAATCGGTTTAATTTGATTTTCCTCAATTGATTTGAAAAAATACTCTGCATATCCACACTCCCCTCCAATTCAAGTCCATGTGAAAATGTTGGCATAAAATTAAAGAAATGGGTTTTTTTCCTGCTCACAAAAGTTTTATTAATTATGAGCAGATCTTTAAGTGAGGTAAATATGAACAGAAACAAAACAAAATGTCAAACTAATTACTAATTAATTAAATTAATTGATTACACTAATTAAGATTTCTTAATACTTATAGGCAACCCCTACAGACTTACTACAAAAGGAGATGTCAAAATTCTGATTTAGTGTAAAAAAAAAAATCTTCACTTAGTGATGTGGAATAGATGTTTGACTGGCCAGACTGTACACCATGAGAGATATTATGACTAGGCCAATGATATTTATTGCTGTTCAGAAATCAGCCCAATTGGAGTTTAATTATCCAAATAACTGTGCATAGCACTACAACCTAAAACATTTGTTAATAAAACCCAATTAACTTAGTATTGCTATGTCAGTGAGGCAATGTTGCAGCATTCTTATTTAAGGATGCTATGAAATAGGTTAATAGTTTGTCAGGTCTCTTATTCACCAGTTTCCAAAACTACTGAGCTTGACTTCTGTTTTCATTATTGAATTCTCTAAAACACACTTCTGTTAAATCCTTTTAAATATACTTTCATCCTTTATCTTATTACATATAGTTCATAATTATGCGCATACACCCCAGTAATGGAGAAATGATAATTTAAGCACATCTATCACCATCACCCTAAAAACAATCGTCTACATTTTGGGTTGGAACAAGGTTTCTAGATATACTCTAGCTTCCAACTCAAAACATAGTAACTAAAATATGTTTAAATATTTACAAGATGCAACTGCATACATTAAAAAAAATTAAAAGCCAAATGCAAATAGTAACACAGAAAAACAAACCATAATCTAAAAACAGCAGGAAAGCATCTACATGCTAAACAGCATGACAGAGATACTGATCTTACTGCATACTGATCAAATAATAAAGCAGGCTGTTCATACACCGTACTAAAATATTCACAATTAGCAGGAAAAGGCTACAGGCTTCCTGACAAGTACTGCTAATTAACAAGAATGGTAAAAAGTGTAGCTTACATCATCTATAGAATGACTTGGGACAGGTTCTTAAAATATAGAATCAAGGAAAGGCTTGTAGTTCTCCAGTTGTTCTTCTCCATCAGTTCCCATCAGGAGGCCCACTGATCAGATGGTTGTAAATTATAAAATAACATTATTTGGAAAAAACACAAGCTCCCCTAGGATAAAGTGCAGGAAAATGAAACAAATGGTTTTTTTACTCTACGTTTACCAGGACAATCGGCTCTAAATTGAATATAGTGGTCAGATTGAGCAATGATCAGAACAGAGAATCCATCCAGACCTTTTAATGTGCGTTGAGAGAAGTATGCTTCTGGCCCTAGTCCTACGCTCCCAAATAAACATGAAAGGGGAGTAACATCTGTGCATACAAGCCTTCATTATCTGTTCAAAGCCCCATTTCTTCTCTTCCTGTTTGAACAGAGTCTGAATAGGAATTTAGCATCAGGGTTGAGAGATGTAGTAACCATTTTGAGCTGTCTACAATATGTTGAAACTGACTTCAACTAATGACTGCATTGGATTTCCTTAATAATGTGCTGGCTGAGGATTGTGGGAATTGAAGTCAAGGCTACACTGGAAAAATCCAGCAGATGTGGTTTGAGCACATGTTCAAAGGGCAAATCCTTTTACTGTCCGAGTTTCTAGAGTCAACTCAGAGTCTTCCTAAAGCATTAAGCTGCTTATATAAACGAGATTTTTAAAAAGATGCTTTACACAGACCAAAATGTATATTCTTGGTATTCAAATATTCTTTTTTAAAAAAATGATGACATCTTACATGTAACAGGTACAACTTCCAGTCAATTTAAAAACTTGAAGGTTGTTGGATCACTGGACCAGCTTCACATCCACTTAAATCACCTCTGATCTGGCCATCCTCTGACCTCATATATGTAAGGAATATTGTAACAGTGGCAAATGTTGCAGCATTAACAGGGAAAGCCCGAAGCAAGGTGGATGTAAGACCCCTTGTGAATACCCTTGGACCTTCATCCCGGTAGCTTTTTCTAATGCAGTCCAGAATACCCTTGTATCGTACGACTCCTCCAACTCCATCAGCCTGAAGGCGGGACTTGATTACATCCACAGGATACGTCGAGAGCCAGGAGACTATGCCAGACATGCCTCCTGCCAGAAGAAGTTTAGGAATAATGTAACTATCTTCCGCTTCACACCCCAGATACCTTGTGAGGCAGTCATAGGTTAAAAAGTAGAAACCAAAGCTGGGGGTCTCTCTCAGAAACGTGGAAACCATTCCCTTGTTGATGCCTTTTAGGCCCTCCTTCCGATAGATCTTCACCAAGCAGTCCAAAGAGTTTTTGTAGTTCTTGGACTTCAACTTGTATTCCCCTGTTCCTTGCAGCTGCATCCGTGTCTTCGCCAGTTCCATAGGACAGCAGATCACACACTGAATGGCGCCTGCTGCTGAACCGGCAAGGAACTGATGCACAGGTGTGTCCTTTCCAAGAGCACGGAGCGCATTCCCTTGAACGCCAAAGACAAGGGCATTAATGAAGGTGAGGCCCATCATAGGCGATCCAATACCTTTATAAAGTCCAAAAGCCTAGATGAAAACAAAACAAATAGATGATGAGCAGGAGTTTTAAGACTTCTCTCAACAGTGGTGGGATCCTACTGCGTGTGCATAGTTTGCAGAACATTGAATTTCCGCATTGCTGAGAGCAAGGAAAATAGCTGAGGAGCGGCAATCTGCTCTGCTGCCCCAATCAGCTGGGCTTTGGAAGCAGAAACATAGGTGAGTAAAACAGGGGCG
>JANHFK010001976.1:16811-28451 GCA_036250565.1 Sibynophis collaris | reverse complement strand
AACTTCGATTGGTCACTAAATGAATTGTTGTAAGTCGAGGACCACCAGTAAAAGGGTAAGTATTTACTTTGTTCCCTTTTCTTAAGTACATCAACAAAGCAGATCCACTATTTGCTTTCTTCATTTTAACAAGAAAATTGGATAAATTGAAACAGTATTGGAGTTAGGTAGAATTAATATATGTATTACTACCAGTAGTCATAGGAGAGCTTACAGTGTAAATGTTAGTGATTAATCAATTAGTAAATGAAACAAAAAACACTTATTTTAACACATCAGTGCTCTTTATATCCTCCTTCCTGACATTGGTGGTATTAAAAAAATTCTCATCTTTTATTCTAAGATCAATAATAAGAGAGAAGCCATCTGTTCAGAGAGACAAAAAATATATATCAGAACAATCCTATCAGCAAAAAAAAATCCTTAAGTTTCATATTTGCTTCATTGTGTTTTCCTATTTCTTCTTTATACAGCACTCTTGCTTTCTAGCATGTTGTATCCAATTTTAACTGGATCCTTTATAAATGAAATCAAGCCTCTAATTACTTTGATAAGATTACCACATTATTAAAAACTGGATCACTTTGATTTGTATCTAATAATACAGTGCTACCCGAAAATCAATGTTGATTTCAGTGAGCCATACCCCCACAATAATGGGCTCAGAACTGTATCCTAAAATGGGAAAAAGCTTCAGCTAAGGAAAACTGGCAGTTTAAATTAAGATCCATTATGTCAGAAGAACAAACAGCATCTGACATCAACTTAAAGGCATTATTGAAGGTTGTTACCAAAGTCATTCTTAGTTTCTGTATCTATTTTTCACCTTTTGCAATTTTCTGTTTCATTTAATATCTATCCATGTTGTATTGTTATGTATTCAATATTCTATCCACGTTGTATTGTTACGTATTCAATAAGCCAAACCTGCTCATTTTCAAGATTTTTAAAAGAAAAAAATACAATATCTGCAGAGACTTTCAGTACAGTCATGAAAACTTTTATTTAACATTTCTTTATCCGTAAAATAACTGAAGCAAATTCCTAATGCCCACCAGTGATGGGAAGCATGCAAGATGCTCAGATTGTGAAGTTTTCTTCAACCTTTAAGTCACAATGAAGCCTTCATCTTTTTGCATGACAGAAAACAACAGCTGATGAACCCTGGGGAACACGTGCCAGCTGTCTTTCATTTGTTTTATTGTCCAAGCAGTAGATTGGTAGCAGCATTTAAAAAAGCAAGTTATAGCACTGAAATCAATCTCAGTACTGTTTTTCAGTTGTAAACAAAATTTGAATAATGGAGGGTTTCATACATAAATCAATTCTGGTTTTACATAAATTGGTGTAAACTTTTAAGTGAATACATCGTTTGAGTCAAATTCTCTTTGATATTTGGTTCTGAAGAGTGAAGAGATCCATTTTACATAATTGGCAGCAGTATATTATTTGTAGAAGATTCCATGAATGAAAAATAGTGCTTTATACTGGATATGGGATTAACATTGCAATCTAGACAGTTGTTTTTTTTTAAATTAACACTCATTTTACAACATTTGACATTGCAGGCCTAGATAAGGACTGAACAAAAGTAGGTTTTTATACCAGCCAGAACTTTTTAAGTGCATATCATAATATATCCAAGAAATGTTTCATAAACGTAATTCTTATTAAAGTCTCCTATAAATAAATTAAGTTTCTTTTTGCTACAAAACTGTTACAATCTATCAATAGTATGCATAGCTTGAATGCTACCATGAAGTTCAGACAGTACTCTAAAAGATATACGTTTCACTGGGAATAAGCTGGAGACAGCTGAAAGCTTGAAATAGTCTGAGTTCCACAGTAACAATCTGTAGAACTGAGTAATTTTTGTCATCCAATTATTTTATTTCTTCCCTCAAAGGGTCTTAAAACAATTTTAAATCTGATTAAAATTTATTTGTATTCTGAGGCATCTTCTGTTAAGAAATTGCAACCGTTTTAAATTTTTGTCCTTTGATGAATACATTCCTTCTAGTGGTATGCACACTTCAACAGCGACTGGCTGCCTAACAAAGTTCCTTTATGCATACCAATAGAACCCTGTCCAGTTTTGCCATTTGTGGAGAACCGATGACAAGATACAAAAGCATGTGTTTGCCATAAATAGCTTTGGCTAACGGAGGACTGCTCGTACAGAGCAGATCAAATTCTCTATATGGAGTGTAGTGTCTGGCTTTTAGCCAAATGCTCCTGATGCAAGACTTAGTAGCAGCAAAAGCTTTCAGACCTATTTGTACAAAAGTTAACTGGAAAACAGCTGCCCTATGACTAGACAAAAAAGTAGAACATGAAATACTAAACTAACACAAAACTGAGGAAAGTATCCTGAAATAACACTCTAGGTTAGCTAATAATTTTTATTGTCAGTTTTTTCTGAAACAGGATAATTGCTCGATTAATTGTTTCCTAATGAAACATATTAAAGCAACCATAGGTTTGGGAAGTAAGGTTGCATACTCAAATCATTGTAAGAGTAAAATCACAATGTAATAGATTAGTGATTGAAGTGGAATATATACCAGAGGGATGAGAAGTGATACAAAATATATTTGTATATGTTTTGTATATATTCCCATGAAAATAAAGGGGCCTTCTGTAATGAGCTACAGGTTTTATTGCAGTGTGGTGATTTGATATTTGATTTCAAATCAGAGTTACGGTTCCTTTGTATGGAAATTGCCATTATGAATGATGCTTCACAAAATATATTTAGGTTGCAAGATCTGCATGGTAAACAATTCCTACTCCTGTTCAGTAGCATATATTTAATTGGGGGGGGGGACAAAAAAGGCATAATTACGGGTAGTTCATGTAACAGAAATGAGAACCAAGATACAAGATACTGATGACACAATTCTATAAATTAATTGGCATTCTAGGGAGATGGAAAAAGAAATCAAACATATTACAAAAAGTGCTTAAAATGCATAGTGTTATGTGCTGCCGTGTCACAAAAAATAGGCTTATAAAGGCATGTGAGGTGTCTGAATGCACAAGAGCCTCATGGAATTGCAAGTGCAACTGTAAAGTAAAACTGAATAGAGTCTCATGTGATCATTGGACAAGAGTTTAAAGGCAATCAATTAACTTAAACCTTTTCTTTTTGTTTGGCTAGACTATCCACATCAACTATCACATTCATCGTACACATTTGCAAGAAATGCCTACAGTTTGGGCTAAAATATATGGAAGGCATTCCATGGATTCTACATAAAACTACCAGGTTTAAAAAATAGTCTAATGATGGTCATTTGTAGACTGTTAATGATATCTTCTTTAGGCATTTGGGTTCTGGGAAGATGGGGCCAAAAAAGGAATTAGTATTATTCCAACTGAATGAGCTGCAAAAATGGAAGCTCCAGATGGCACATGCCTGTCCTTTTATAAGGGTTTTCCTTCAAGTGAAACTACCACATTGCCTCCTAGTTTCTCTCCCAGTGTTGAACGATCTTTAATATCTTCATAACCATTTACCTGCCACTCGTGCTTAATACCTGGAAAACACAAATGAAAATACATGTTTTGTTCTGTATTTTATTTTATTTTTTATTTTATTTATTAAATTTGTATACCGCCCTTCTCCCTTTCGGGACTCAGGGCGGTGAATTTTAGTGGCAAGAATTTTCTTTTATAAAGTTGCTGAAAAATAATGAATATATAGAAATCTGCCTGCTCCTTGAGCAGAATTTTAAGTAAGAAATTAGTCTAAATGCAATTGCTACTAAATTCAAAATTATCTTATGACATGTTTTCTACTCATACCTGTAAATTTCTTTTTAATGGCATCTTTAGAGCTTGCGTAGATCATCTTTGATTTTAAAGGGGCATTTTCTGGGGCCCTGCAGAGAAGGAGAAATTGGTTAATTTAGCTCTAAATCTTGGAAAGCTGTGTTTTTAACAGTAATCCTTTGACTTACACACCAGAATATAAATACCAGATCTTCCTTTTTAGATTCCTTTGTTTCATATGTTGCATCATACAAAGCATATCGGCAATCATTCAGTGGTAACAGCTTCACAAAGGCTATATAAGGGTCCTCGACTGTGACACCAATGTCACCAACTAATATCTGCTTTGCTTCTTCTACAATTATTTGCTTTTTGTCAGCACTTAAACAGAAAAGAACTGCTTTCTTTCTTTTTTTAATCTCTTCCGATGTTGAAGATTTTCGTACTTTCATATCATTGAAAACCTTGATAACTTCATCATTCACTGTTACCCCAGAAGCCTATAAAACAAATTGAAATAATATTTGTTAATATAAACTGAATTTGAAGACATGCTAAGAGCAGCCCTAGTAAATCCAGTAATATTTATCTCAAGGGAGATATGCATAGAATCAAGCTGTGACTTGGTCCCCAGTGAAATTTGGAACATTTTGAACACACTTTGAGGTTCAATATTTGCTAACATTATCTGCAGTTATCTATGATTTATTCCTGTCAAATTCAAGGAAATGTTAATATCCAAGGAAATGATCCTAATATTATACCACCTTTGCCACCAATACTATAATACTTGAATATTCCAGTTTTGTTAAGGAGGCAGAATAAATGTATCTTGTGTTGTATCAGGATTTATGTTATGTACTTAAATTTTAGTTAATACTATTCTGTACATACTTCATTGAAATCATTACAGATGAAATAACCAAGGACAGAATGTACAATTACACTGAAGCTCATTAAACCTTGCACGAGCCATGCCTAAAAGAATGTAACTCACACCATCTGACTAAGAGGAGGTGTTCCTTAAAGTCGTAGTTATTTAAAGTCATATATTTTTTTTCTAGCTTTCATTCAATTGCAGTGAATGGAATGAGGATGCAAAATTAGCAGGAAAGATCTATGATTTTTTTTCAATTATATTTAGTATTAAATATTATGCTGGAATGAGGCTAGTGGACACAACCCATACAGCACAACTTTAATATATAAACAACACCCCAAAATGTGAGAATTAAGTCAAACTATTCTTGCAGAAACCTCATTTTCATGTAAAGAAGTTCCTTTAGATTTTACTACCTTTTATAGAGCCTATTTCAAAGTAATCTAAGGAGCTTCTGTGGTTGAAGGTAGATTTGAACTTGGATCTTTCAGATTTTATTTTATCACTTTAACCCCTACATCACACTACTAGGGATTCATGAGTGCTTCCAGAAATGTAACAGCACAAGCTCAAGCTGGTATTTATTCATGTTTGTCTTTAATACAGAAAGAAATATACGGTTATATGTCTTTAGTTGATACTTTATTACACAGAAACAATTCAGTTATTTATTCATATAGCTAAACTCCAAGCATTGTTCTGTAAACAAAATATAATAGTTATCTCAGTGTTCTCTTTTACAGAATGACAACCTTTGCCATTTTCCTTCTCTACTGTTAGAAGAAAATCGAGCCTTTTGTGTACACATACTATCTAGCACCAACAGGAACAGCTGTATAATAATGTCATTCAAATACAATCAGGACATTCCTGCCGTTCTGTTGGATTTTCAGTCACATACTGGCAGTGGGCAGGCTCTAATGGGCAGTGTTCTCCGGAATAGATTAAAAGAGTAAAGATGACCGGCTCCCCCATGTTTGAATAACTCCTTAAATATAAGCAATATCCATATGTGGTGAATAGTATATATTACTGCACTCAGCTTTCCCAATGAAGGGGTGCTTCTGTCCCAACATTCTGATTAATTAAAGCCATCTAACAAAGGAAAACAATGGTTTTATCCCATGTTCTTTATTCAGAAGCAATAAGCTAGTGGCACAACGGAGAGGGGAAAACCCAGCTATGCGTCATTCCATCACACCTGCCTTTCAGTTAAGAAACAGCTTTTTTTTCCCAGTTAGGCAAAAGAAAGCTGCATCTTATCATACATGCCGTTATAAGATGGAAGTCATACAAAGGATCTCACAGACGTATATTTTCCCACCAAAAAGGGGAGACGAAAGCACAGAAAATGTTCGTTTCTCTTTTTTTGCGGGAAGTGGGGTGGGAGAGAAGGCCAAGTCATTTTGCACCGTCTGTTCTCCCTTATATATCCTTCTATTAGAAGAAGTAATATTCATCTCTTCTCCCAAATTTAACACACACACACACACCCAAAAAAGGGTGGATGGAGTCAACCAGCCTTTTTTTATTTCCCGCATTACACGCCAATAAAAAGGGAAAGCGAATGAAACGAATCCTTTCCAGGCAATTAGTGGGCTCGGTTTCATCCTATCCGCCCCACTGCGTTTCTTCTGCCCCAGTCCTCTCTCTAGAAGGCAAGGCAGACCGGCGAGGGGAGAAGCCAGTCCCGTTATTTGGGTCCCGCTCCGTGACTCCAAAGGGCCAAAGGCTGCTGCTATTTTAGAGAAAAACCTTCCCCGCTGTACCTAAACGGGAAGGAAACCAGCACGAATCCCGGGTATTTTTCCGCGTCTCTCCGCGAAAGCCTTCCGATCGGGGGAGAGCCTATCTTCAAGACCACGACAGGAGCCACCGAGGGGCAAAGCCTCCTTCACCGGCGCTCCCTTTCCCCTTCTCTCGGGGACGGCCGAGAGACCTGTCCACCCGCCCCCCAGCCTCTCCCGCGGCCTGCGCTGGGGCGGGGGTGTCGTCCACTGCCACCCCCTCAGCCTTGGCTAAAATTAGATTAAAATGGCTGCCAGGCGTCGACACGGGGCTCTCGTCGCCCCTCTCGCCCTCGGGAGCCTGGTCCCGTCATTCCGGCGGAGTCCGAGCGGCGAGCGCTCCGGCGCGGCAGGTTGCTCCGCGCTCTTACCATGGTGCCCGGGCTGGGTGGCGGCGCGCGGGGTGGGGGGTGATGGCGGCGGCCGCTTGTGCCGAGGGAGCGGAGTCGGACTGACGCTACGGAGCCCACCACGGAGAAGGCAGGCGGGCAGAAGAGAGGCGATCGGCGGGGGGCTCGAGGGGAGAGGGAGGCCGGTCACATGGGCTTCGCCTTCCCTCACCACGTGCTCCAGGCCCTGCCCAGCCCTGCGGAGAAGCCAAAATGGGGAGGGGGAAAGGCGGAGGGCTCCCCTCCTTTTTTTTTAACGCGAGAACTTCGCCAAAAGGGCCCTCCGGGGGTGAGAGGGAGAGCGGAGCCCGCCTCAGGGGGGAGGAATCCCTGCTGCCCCG
Organism: Sibynophis collaris; assembly: GCA_036250565.1. Taxonomy (NCBI): domain Eukaryota; kingdom Metazoa; phylum Chordata; class Lepidosauria; order Squamata; family Sibynophiidae; genus Sibynophis; species Sibynophis collaris. Next base: position 21,280 of record JANHFK010001976.1, on the reverse strand, counting down.
CATTACATCCCAGCCCAGGAGGGCATCCTCTCCTCCTTCGCCCTCTTGGCCGACGCCATCCCTCCGCCGTCCAGCGGGCCAGCACCGGAGCACGGATGCGGGCGGCGGCGTTGCCTTGCAGTCCCCTCTGCGGCTTGCTCAGCCGCCCTTGCGCTTTTCGGTTACGCGGGGCGCGGCAGGTGAGACGGGTCCTGCCGCACTTTTGGCCCCTCCCGCCGATAGCGGCCACCGCCGCTCTCGGCCACCCCGTCATGCGACGGGCTTGGCTCTTTGTGTGGCTGCAAGGGCTCTCTGCTCTGGGGTCCTGGAGGAGATGGCTGAGAGGCGGCGGCTGCAGAGCACTTGCCCCTGGCGCCGCTTCCTGGCCGAGCTTCTCTGAGCGCACCTGCTGAGGTTGGACCGCCTTGTTATGCCAAAGAAGCGGGCAAAAATGAACCCGGGACGAATATGCCGCAGCCGAAGGGCCGCCGCCGCCGCCTGATACAGAAAGGAGAGTGAAGGGTGGGAACTGGAGAAAGAGCCGAACGGGGGCGAGTTGTTCGTGTTTCACGGGCAGCAGTGTAGTGTTTTGAGTTTGAGGGTGCTTCTTTTTCAGTGGGAAAAACCCAAGACCAATTTAAAAGGTTTTTGCAGCCACAGCACCTAGACCAAGAGTGGGGTGCCTGGCCCAACTAAAGAAGAATAGACGCCAAAACTCAGAGACAAAATGGAAGAAGGCTACAAGGTGTCCTGAATCATAAAGTGTAGTTGTGTGAGAGAGACTTATTTGCTGAACAACGCTCCTGGGCTTGCTTATCCACGGTTAATTTTACCAGTTTATTTAATTAATTAACTTTTCTGGATTCGCACCACATGCAGACTTCTAAACTAACCAGAGGCTGAGTTCACACAACATATGTTTGGCCAATTGGTGGTTCACTTGTCATGCAGTCACCATCAGGAGCTCATAGGGGTCTTGAGAATTATGCTGTAGAAGCAGTTGGATAACAAAGCTGATGAAAGGGGAAGGCACTCAAGGCTGTGAGAGGAATAATTTTCACAGCAAGGTTAAGTGGAGTTGAATGTGAGTGACAGAGCCTACTTCCTTCTCCACAAACAAGGACAATTTAGTAATAAATGCATTCTTAATGAAAAAGACATCAAAACTTCCTCTGTGTCAGTGTGAGAAGATAATAAAGCATCTGTTCTAATATTTTGAGAATTGTCATGTGCTTGGCCACCAACAGTGTGCATATTATTTTCAGTACTGTTGTTTTTAGGCATCAGAGAAAAGTATTTTCAGCATTTTTATATGGAAAATCAATATCTTATTGTAAATTACAGATAAATGTAGAGAATTATCAAGAGGTGTTAGAACACTAGTGTTTTAGTGAAAGTAACTTGAAAAAGCTAGTTTTACAGTTTGACATTGGTTACAACCAGATTTACATTATTTTCAAGAATGACTCCTAATATATTTAATGTTGAAGTCAGCTCAAGAACTTTATAAGATTGCTCAAGATTGACCAAATAGATGTTAAAAAGATAGGATACAATAATGTTATATACTGTAGATATTCATCATTAGCTGAAATAAAATATCATTGTACTGTGGAATTTAGTCCTATGATTAGAAAGACCTTGTTTTTAAAAATGGGAAAGGTGGATGACACTGAGATTTGTGTGAAAAGTAGGAGCTATTGAAGTTGTATATTGAATAACATGAAGCAGGTGATTGCCTTTTAATAAAATATACATTCTGCTATTCCAAAGGTGTTTTTTCCAAAAGGCAACTGGACTTTCTTGGGTTTATCTTTGAAAACATTTGCTTCTCATCCAAGAAACTTCAGTTCTTCAGTCCAGTTGCCTTTTGGAAAAAGCACCTTTGGGATAAGCATGGCCTGGATAATTGAGAATCTCCATAGATACGTATTTTGTTAATTTTTCTACAAGATATAGGTACTTTTATTCTCAAAGAATTACATATACCTTAGGGTTATAATAGTGCAAAATAGGCTAATCTGGTTCTTCCAATCTAAAGGGGTCCAGAATCAATAACTAGCTGGTCAATTCCAAAATTCAAAACTAATTTCAGATGAAAAATATTTAATTAGGTAAACATGAATACTTTATGAATACTTTATAACATACTTTATAACATTTATACCTTATAAGGAATATTTTAGTAAGACATTTCCTTTTAAATTTAAATTAAATTATTATATTTTTAATTAAATTAAATGTCCATATATTTTTTTCATTTCTTTAACTTCTTAAAATAATGAAACAAAAATTTTACATCACAAGAAAGAAGATACTGATTATATAGTGAGGAAAAAACCCCCTATATTTATTATAGTGATTAAGATAAATCTGAGGAGCTGTCTCTTCCTGATGGGACAAGCATACCACTCTTGTGCCAGTGGAAGAGACCTGCTATGGATCTTGTCTGCTAAATAATTGAAGCAGGAGGGAAAGAGCCTTTTCTGGCCCCATCCCTGTGGAACATTCTACCACTGCAGGTAAGAACCCTCCTTTTTGGCCTTCCAGAAGGGTATCAAAACCTGAGTTTACCAGCTGGCCTGGAGCTCTGGGGCTGTGCTCACTGCTGGAGGGGGCTGCCAGGATAACAAGACAACATCCCCATTCCGTCTGGCACTTAGCTCTCTTAGTTCGGTTTTAGTACAAATAATCCTCAACTTATGACCACAACTAACCCCAAAATTTATGTTGTTGAGACTTTTGTTAAGTGAGTTTTGCCCCATTTTATGATCTTTCTTGCCACAGTTGATAAGTGAATCAGTCCAGTTGATAAGTTAGAAAACTGGTTAAGTGAATCGATCTTTCCCACTGACTTTGCTTGTCAAAAGGTTGCAAGTGATCACATGATGTTGGGCCACAGTAATGGTTGGAAGTAGGAATCAGTTGCCAAGTATCTGAATTTTGATCACATGACCATGGGGTTGCTACAAAGGTAACTCTGAAGAATGGTCATAAGTCACTTTTTAAGTGCCGTTGTAATTTTGAATGGTCACTAAATGAACTGTGGTAAGTTGAGCACTACCTGTGTAGTTCTTAATAATATTTTAATTTTGTGTTCTTTTAATCTTTTAACTCTTTTACTTGTTTAATAACCTGCAAGCTGCCCAGAAACACCTTGTAGGGGAGATGGGCGGCATAAAAAATTAACAAATAAATAAAATAGGTTATAAGGAAAAAAACCTAATAGAAAAATGATTTATACACTAAAGTTAATTCAGTTAAGCTTATAATTAAATTGGTTGTAATTAAATCTAGATCATATAACAACCATTGTAACATCTTATTTTCAAAACATATTATTTAAAAGTAGATAATAATCTTAAATGTCCAGATATTAAATAAATGTGAGAAGGAAAAGATAACAATTTCACAAAAATACAGTAGTTATTCTAATTTAATTAACATGGTTCCTGCTTGAATTTGATCTTAGCTCTTAGAATGGAGTAGGCAACTCTTGAGCTGCATATGATCCACTAGTGATCATGAAAGCTAAAATGGAAAAAGCCACTTTGGACCCTATGAGCCAGTTTCCCTTATTTTGAGGTAGACTTATGAATTGATAATAGGCGTCTGCCATTCAAAATGGGCCAAAGGTTTTTGCCCTATTTATTTCGGTGACTTCATAGCTGCATTAGCCATTCCTTCTATAATCCTGACAGGTCCAACATTTTTTTCCCAGGTATGGTTCCCCACTTGAAAAAGTAGACTTAGTTATATATATATATATAAATAATGTATAGACTTAGTTATAAATAGAATGGTCTAAAAGCACAGATTTGATTATTATAGGTTGTCCTCAAGTTACTGCCACCATTGAGACTGATATTTCTCACGAAGGTAGGCTGCCATTAAATGAGCTGTGCCAGATTTTACAACATTTTTGCCATGGTTGTTAAATAACCACTGTGGTTAAGTGGACCGTGAAGTCATTAAATAAATCTGGCTGCTTCTTTGACTTTACTTGTCTGAAGCTGTCTGAGATGACTGAAAATGGCGATTATGTGACTCTGGAAAGCTTTGTCATCATAAATACATGCCGGCTGTCAAGTTTCCAAATTTTGATCATGTGATCATGAGGACGCTACAATAGTCATGTGCGGATTGGCCACGAATTATTTCTCTCATTGTCATTGTAACTTCTAACAAACAAGTGTAATTCAAGGACAATCTGTAGCTTTTAAAAGTTCCATTAACTGCTGTTTTCAAATTAGAAAATCATTTGGCTGTGAATTCATGTGTTTGACAATTTTATCATCTTTTGTGGTGGCAGTGACTACATTTTTTTTTTAAAGAAAGTGGGCTGCACAGACTTGTTTTGCAGGCCACATGCAGGTCATGAGGTATATGTTGTCCAGGACCAAATTAGAATATAATATAATAGAATAGAATTTTTATTGGCCAAGTGTGATTGGACACACAAGGAATTTGCCTTGGTGCATATGCTCTCA
>JANHFK010001975.1:183935-195311 GCA_036250565.1 Sibynophis collaris | reverse complement strand
GCCATCATAATTATTATTAGATTGTTGTATGTATGTATACATACATATATATACATACATACAACAATCTAATAATAATTATGATGGCTGAAGCAGGGGAAAAAATGACATTTTGGAATGATTGATAGAAAACCCCTAATCTTAGTCAAATTGGCTGCTGTGGCATGAGCCTGAACAGAGCAGTTCATACAAGACAGCTAAAATATATCAATGAATTGAAGCAGTTCTGTAAAGAACAATGGGACAAAATGCTTCCTAGTCAACATGTGAAACTGAGGAGGTAAAGGAAACATCTAATTGAAACTGCTCATTAAAGGAGGTACAAGTTACGAAATCTTATGAAAATAGTAATAACACTTTGAAAGTAATGCCACTATTTTCAAATCTGATGAAATTCTTTGCTTACTTATCTATTCTGCTTGTGGGAACAGATAAGTAGAATAATCATACATAGTTCATTAAACATTTGTAAAATATATCCCAGGATTTCTTAATTTATTATAGGTAGTCCTTCTTTACTGACTATTCATTCAATAACTGTTTGAACTTACAATAGTACTGAAAAAATAACTGTACAGCTCATTTGTAACTTTCAGTCCCTCAGAGAAAATCTCAGTGGCAGCCTGGGACTGGGAGCTACAGCAATTACGAAAATAGCTTACTCTTCTGAAATCTCTTTCTCTTCAATCTCTCTGCTCCGCAGAGGCAGGGGGGAGAGAAAAAGGAAGCAATTTCTGTAGACAATCTCTCCTTTGCATGACCTTTTTCCACTGTCAGCATGATCACAATGCTTTCACTGTGTTGAAGAGCAAACAGCTTACTCATTCTCCAATCTCTCTGCTCTGCAAGGGGGATGGAGGATCAAGCAAGATATAAGATTCTCTACAAAAATCACCTGCTATCCCATCCAGCCCTGCAGAGTACAGACATTTGAGAGAAAGAAATTTCAAGAAAATAAGCTATTTGCTTTTCTATGCATCTAAAGCAATGTGATCGTGCCAGCAGTGGGAAAGGATCAGAGAGACTGGAGAAAAGAGAATTCAAGTGTCTATGGAGTTTCTGTTATCCAGGTCATGTTGTCCCAAAGGTGCTTTTTCAAGAGGCAACTGCACTTTCTGATTTTTCTTTGAAGGTGTTTTGCTTCTCATCCAAGAAGCTTCTTCAAGATTTCAAGAGAATAAGACACTTGCTCTTTTAAACTTTGAGAGCATGTGTTTATGCTGACAGTAGAAAAGTCAAGCAAAGGAAAGATTATAGAAATTGCTTGTTTTTCCCCCCCAACCCCCTTGCAAAGTGGAGAGAGTGGAGAGCAAAAAAATGTCAAGAGAGTACTGTAGCTACTTATGTAGCATGCCCATGGCTTCCAGCTGCAATATGATTGCACTGTTTTAGATTAAAACGGTAAACAGATACTCAGGTGTTCCAAAGAGTGGGGGAGTGGTTATGAGGCAGACTTAAGTCAAAGGTGTGAATCTGACTAACTTTGTCTCTTTAGGAATGGAAAACACATGGTTTTTCATTCAGCAACTGCTTCACTTTGCAGGGGAGTTGCCAGTCCCAATTAAGGTTATTAAGAGAGGACTATGTGTACATAAATTTAGTTCTGAAAACGTTCTAGGATGTGAATTAGTTTTCCCTGTTTTAAATTTTGAAAAGTCATACATGCTCTTATAATTCTCCCAATGACACTAATAAATGGCTATGTATAATATGTTACAAAATTGAATGCCTTCATCTATGTAGGTATTCCATGTACAAGAATATGTATTGTTACAAACTCTGATAAATAGGGAGAGAAGCTGTTGACCAAAAAAGCAGAATTACAACCTATCTTGATAATTTGATCATGCAATAGTCTGTAAAAACATCAATTTTAATCTGGAAGTGGGTTAATTGCACAGATATAGCCATTTACTATTTATATCAAGTGTGACTGATGCATCAACAGTTTTATGTTAAATTATCAGATTTTATTAATTTAATTATTGTAGGGAAAATTTTAACTTCAGAGCGAATTTTAAAAGTTGGCTCAACTCTTCATTTTGATTATCAATATATGTCATTAATTGCTTAAAAAACATCCAAGTTGTATCTGCATACATTTTAGAGCGGACCAATATATTTATTAATTTGATTTATTAATTTGATTTATTAATTAATTTTTAATTAATAAATTAAGTTAAACACATCAGCTAAATATTGCTCAATTATTTTGCCTTTTCATGGTAACAACTTATATTTATCTAATGCATATGTCCCTTCTTCAACTTCATGCTGTTACTTCTGTAGGCCACTCCCTTATTCCATATTCCTGGTTTGTAAAAAATGAGAAATCACCAATCTGAATGCCAGAATTAGACAAGTATGTACAAATAATTATCTCACTCTTAAACTTAGGGTTTCTTGGAGGGCGGGGAATACATGAAGCACTAAGAGACAATACAAAATATGAGGATTATTCCAAGATGAAGATGAATCAGCAGTCAAGTCAGGGCAAAAAAGAATCTTGTTAACAGGAAAAAACCCAAAGAATGAGTCAATAAATTAGAACCAGGAGCTATTCAAAACAGAAGGAAAACTCAACAGATGTGTCAAAGGTAAGCAATTGAGGGAATACAGCTATGACATTAATGATAAAATTAAAAAAAAAACCACAGTGAAAGATTTCCTAGTTTCCGCCACAAAGAATTGATTAATTTTGTAGACTGGATTTTTAAACATACACTTCCATTTTATTAAAAGGCTTGCATGATACTCATAAAAGAATTAAGAAACAGTAAAATATAATTCTGAGAACTACAGGCCAATATTCAGTATATAAGAAAATGTGGCATACAATGCCAGGTGACCAAATAGCCCTGCCTTCCACAGTTGAAGAAAAACTACAAATTGTTGATACTATGAAGATCTGGTTCCAGATTTCAGAGGCCCCCTCCACCCATCCATGTGACATACTTCCAGTTCTCTGATGGAATTACCACTAGAAGCAGCAAAATAGATAAATGGCTCAGAAATATTAGCTTGCAAAGATGCCTTCAGAATAAGGCCAATTCCTTTCTACTTGCCATTTCATTAACAAGGGGATGCTGGGAACTTGTCTATTGTGTGAGTCATCTATTTTTTCTGTCCTTACTACAATCCTATTAAAGGCAGCGACAGGACTGGAGGAGGGAATCAACTGGGCATCAGCATATGGCTGATCATAGTATAAACTAGCACCAAACTTGACTGAACTGGAACATCTTCTAAATAACTTTACTAACTAGAAATACACACAAACAGATAGGCATTCTATTGTGATACGATGCACTATAAGAAAAAAATGAGGCAAGATGATGTGCTACTTAATACAGGTAGACCTTTACTTGCAACCACAATTGAGTTCAAAATCTCTGTTGCTAAATGAGACATTTCATGAATTTTGCCCCATTTTATGACCTTTCTTGCTACAGTTAAATGCAATACCAATTGTACTAGTTAAGTTAGTGACATTGTTGTTAAGTGAGTCTGGATTTCCAATTGTCTTTGCTTGTCAGAAGGTCACAAAAGCTGATCACATGATTCAGGACACTGCAACTGTCACAAATATGAGTCATTTGCCAAATGTCTGAATTCTGATCATGTGACCATGGTGTTATATGAAAAACTCATAACTTACTTTTTCAGACTTGTTGTAACTTTGAACTGTCACTAAACGCACTGTTGTAAGCTGAAGACTATCTTTACTGTTGAAGTGTTTGCAGACATGAACAAATAAACACAAGAATCCTGAATACTGTATATTATGCAACCTCTACATAAACCCCCGATAATTCAGCCCTAAGCAAGGAGTGCTACAGAAGGTAAATAATTTCCCCCCCAAAAGCATTGCATTTGAGTCCAGATGAATCTATTAAGGACATCTGGATATGTTATTTCCTATTACTTTTCTCAACGGAAACTTTCATCAAATGCAGTTGTTTTTGATCAGTTAAGCATTACCAACTAAGAAAGACATCAAGCAAATAAGGGTACAACTATAATTTAGATAAAAGTTGCCTTGTATAGTTATGCCAGCATTCCGTTGGTGTGCATTATTGTCACATGAATGTTGTAAATGCACATGTTGGTTGCTAAATTAATACTTGATTACCATCATATTTGCAAATAGTTGCTAAAGGGGGTACTGTAGTTGCTAAACAAGAGCAGATGTACTTCATTTAAAAGTGTATCAACTGCATAGGAAAAATAAAGCAGAAGAAAGCTGACATTCTGACAAGCATTCTAGAATTCTAAAGATAATGGTAGCAAGTAACTGCACTACTGCAGTCTGGCCACATCCATTAGGCCAGTCATTTAGTGAATATGCACTTAATATGCTCCCAAATCTCAAACATGCTTACTGATTAATTCATGCTATTTATTTAAACTATGGGTGTCCAACTCTAGGCCACAATGATTGAAAAGGAATTGTCTTGGGCTACATATAAATATATATAGGTAACCCATGGGTTACGAGCGTTCTCTTAGCGACTGTTAAAAGTTACGCAATAAGTGCCTCCAAGTATTTATGAACAAGTCCCAAAACTACGAATCTTGCAGCAACACGGCAGTTGCCTTTCCAAACAACCGCAGAGGCTCTGCAACATTCATCTAGCACGTTGCATGTCAAACTGAGCTTCCGAGGCCTCCCCTGGCCCATTGCATGTCAAACAGCTTCCGAGGGCCTCCCCTGGCCCATTGTAGGCCAAAATAGAGCTTCTGGGGGCAGATCTGCCCCTCCAAAGAGCTGTTCGGGTCTATGCAGGGCCCCCCGAAAGCTCCATTTTGGCCTGCAACAGGCCGGGGGAGGCCTTCAGAAGCCCCAAACAGAGTTTCAGAGGGGTGCATGTGGCTGTGAGGTTGGAAAGGAGACTGCTTGCTAGATCTCACAAGGTCAGTGACCGGGTGCGGCAAGTTGGGTGAATGAAGCAACTGTGGATAGCATGAGGTATTTCAGTGGGTCGGGGAACCTTGGATGGTCTTAGGCAGTTGGTCTGTTGCATCACTGTGCCCCCATGGCCTTCCCCATCCTGAAATACCTCATGTGAACTTAACGAGCCTCACATTTGATTAGAGAATGCGTGGGCAAAAAGAGGGAGTGATCCCATTCAAGGTGTGAGATTGACTCCCACAAATCCTCGGGTTACGAATGGAAGGGGCGTTGGTCTTACCTGACACGCTCCTTCTCGGTGTGCTGAGAGAGAATCCAAGGAATGGATTAACTCTGCTCTTCTGCTCAGAGACTGAGTCAATCGATCTTTTGGTCACGCCTCCTTTGCCTGTGCATGACCAGTTTTGATGAAGGCGTCAGGATTGACTTGACATATTTTCAGTGCTGAACCAAGCCACTCCTGGACTTCGGACAGTCACAAGGGTGGGGTTGGATTCTCTCTCAGCGCACCGAGAAGGGTATTAGGTAAGGCCAAGGGCCCTTCTCAGTGTGCTGAGCAGAGAATCCTAAGAATGGGATATACCAAACCCAGCTGTCCTAAGGGTGGGTAGCAGTCTGGTCCCGAGTCCTCAAGGTTATATGCATCTTCTGGAGCACCCGTCTTGCCTAATGCCGCTTCAGCTAAAGTGAAGGTGTCCAGTTTGTAATGTCTTATGAATGGGGGTGGGGAAGACCATGTCGCTGCCCTACAGATGTCCTCGATAGGGGCCTGTGTCATCGACGCAGCTGTTGTGTCTGTGCTTCTGGTGGAATGTGCTGTCACTCGTCTAGGCACTGGGAGCCTGAAGCTTGTAGGCTTTGGCAATGCATGCTCGTATCCACCGGCCTATGGTCAATAGTGTCACCTTGTTACCCAGCGTGGAGAGCTGGAAAGATACCAACAGGGATTCTGTCTTTCTAAGAGAGTCTGTCCTTTTGATGTTGGTGTGAAGGGCCCTCCTAATGTCCAAGGTGTGCCATTTCTTCTCCAGGGAGTGGATCGGTCCTGGACAGAAGTCTGGCAAGTTTATTTCCTGTGACCTGTGGAACAAAGAATTCACTTTGGGAAGGAAAGAGGGTCCAATCGCAGAATCAGCCTGTTTGAATGAAATATGCAAAGGTCCTCCCTTATAGAGAGGGCCGCCAGTTCAGATATTCGTCTGGCTGAGGTGATGGCCAACGAGGCAGGTTACCTTGAAAGTGAGGAAGAGGCTGATCATATTGGCTCAAAAGGCGCCAAGGTGACAGCTTGCAGTAATTTAGGCAGGTCCCACGTGGGGGTACCTGTGTACTATGGGGGGAGGGCTTTAGGTTAGCTGCGCATTTAATGAAACTGCATACAGTTGGGTGTTGAGCAAGGGACTCCAGATCCCCACAGGATAACACCAAGACCAGAGCTGCAACTTGCCTGCATATGGTATTAGGGGACAAGCCTTTGTCTAGCTCCTCCTGCAGGAATTCCAGAATCTGGGCCACTGAAACAGGTGGGATCAATGTGAAACTTGGAGCACCAGTCACAAAAGGTCCCCCAAGTTGAGTCGTAGATTTTGTCAGTCGAAGGCCCCTCTTTGTTGGAGAGGTTACTTTGCCTCAGGATTCTCCACTCAAATGCCAACGGTCAGTTGGAGCCATTGAGGATCTGGATGAACTAAGGCCCCCTGACTGAGGGAAATTCTGTTCTGGGGAATCCTCCAGGGTCTGGATACTGAAAAACTTGACCAGATCTGCATACCACGGACATCTAGGCCAGTGGGGAGCCAGGAGCAGGACCTCTGACCTCTCCATTAGCATCTTCCTGATTATCCCTGGAATGAAGGGAAGAGGAGGAAAGGGATATAGTAGCCCTCGGGGCCACGGATTGCGGAGTGCATTGATCCCCTCCGTCCCCGGTGTTGCAAACCTGGTGTAAAATCTGGGTAACTGTTTGATAGGGAGGTGAACAGGTCCAGGATCGGAGGGTCGAACCTTTCTGATAGCTCCCTGAATAGCTCTGGGTCTAGGCGCAACTCTGAGTGACTGTGGTACAGCTGAGCCAGTCCACCTGTACATTTGATGTCCCTGAGACATGTTCCACTCTGATGGAGAGAAGATGTCTCTCTGCCCAGAGGCCCAGTTGCTTGTCCACTTACATGAGAAATCTGGAGTCAGTGCTCCCTTGGTTGATATGGGCCTTGATGGCCACATTGTCTGTCAGAATGAGTACATGGTGTCCAGAGATCATGTCCTGGAACCGACTGAGGGCCAAGTTGGTTGCCTTGAGCTCCAGCCAGTTGATGTTGTTCCTCAGGTCTGCCTGGGACCACTGCCCTTGTGCTATCTGGGATTGGAAGTGAGAACATCAGCCAAAGAGACTGGCATCTGTGGTGATGGTCACGCGGATGTGTTCCTTGAAAACAAACCCCTTGATTATGGCCTGGGACATCCACCACTGGAAGGATTGAAGTACATTTGGTGAGACCTGAACTCTGGTGCTTGAGTTGCTCCTGCCGGACCTTTGATAGGGCAGAAGGAATCACTGTAAAGTTCTGGTGTGTAGGCGTGCCCAAGGGATGATTGCTATGCAGGATACCGTTTTGCCCAGGAGTTGTGAAAGGAGGGCAAGGGACACTGTTTGGTCCGCCTTGATCCGACTCCCTAATTTCTTTATACTGCCCTGATATTCCTGTGATAGGAAGACCTCGCATGACCTGGTATCTATGACTACCCCTAGGTGTAGCAGTAGGTTTGAAGGAGCCAGGTGGCTCTTGTCGAAATTGATAGAGAATCCTGGATAACCCAGATTGTGACTCGCAAGTCCTCTGTCGCCTGTAGGTGAGAGGAGGCTGTATCAGTATATTGTCCAGGTAATATTGAACGCACACAGGAATCGCCCTGAGATGTGCTGACAGAGCTGCCAGCAATTTGGTGAAAGTCCTGGGCGGTGAGGATAGCCCGAATAGTAGGGCCTTGTACCGATAATGTTGGCCCTCATAGTGAAACTGCAGGAACCATCAGTGGGATTGCAGGATAGGTACATGGAGGTATGCCTCCGTCAGATCTATGGATGTTAGGAAGTTGCCCTCTCAAATACTCTCCAGGATTGACTGGAGGGACTGCATCTCGAATCTCTGGTAAATTAGATGTCTGTTCAATCTTTTCAGGTCCAGAATCGCTCTCCATCCCTCCAAGGTCTTTGAAACCAGAAACAGGATGGAGTAGAATCCCTGGCCCTGTTGGCCCTTTGGGACTGGTTGAATGTCTTGGATGTCCAGCAAATGTTGGACTACTACCTCCATGAGGCTTCTTTTTGTCTTGTCCCTTGATATGGGGCAATGTAAGAAAAAACTCGGGGGTGTGGAGAGAAATTGGAGGGTGAGACCTAGTCTTACCGTATTCAGAACCCAGGTATCCGTTGTGGTGACTTCCCATTGATTGGCGAAAAGGCTTAAGTGTCCACCAATGGGAGGGTTAGATCTGCCATCACTTGGTGCAGTGAAAGGGACAACTGCCTGTACCATGAAATGTCGCTTGCCATGGAAGTGTTGTCTATTTCTGTCTCTGAACCCAGATCTATCCGGTTGTCTTGTCTGTGGGGGTATGTCCTCTGGAGTTGAGGAGTGTCAAACCCTGTGCCTATGGACTGAAAGGACAGTCTACAGAAATAAGGTGAGGTGCGGTGGTCAGCTCATCTGTATAGAGAAGGCAGGACCTTTCTCCTGACCTTAGTCTCCACTAGAATGGGCTCTAGGGCCCCTCCAAACAGCTTGCTACCCTTGAAGGGAGCAGAGGCTAGCTTCCATTTATACTTCATGTCCGCCTGCCAATGGTGCAGCCATAGTACGCTACGGGCCACCACCGAAGAAGCAATGGTCCTGAAAGCAAATTTGATGGTGGCATCTACAGATAATTCCATAGCCACTACCAGTTTGTTAGTCCTGGAAGTGTAGATCATCAGGGGGAGCCTTTGCTTGCATCTGGTGGAGCCAAAGCAATGGCACCGAGAGCTATGGTTCAGCAACACTGGAAATCAAGGAAGCCAAACAAACTATTATTTGGTAAATAGTTTCTTTTTGATTAACCCTAACCATCACATTATTTATCAAATGTTTATACCACTCTGCTCATTATATAAGTGACTCTGGGCAGTTAATAGATTAGAACCATAAAACTTTATAAAAAGACACAGTGTAAGATATTTGGAACAGGAAACTCTTGTGCAACTAAAACTTATTTTCAAATGTGCTTTCTCTGATAAAGACTGATTAAGCCCAAAATACACACTATTAGCAAGGCAAACCTTCAAATGCAAAAAAGAAAGAAATATTACCTTGAAGTAGAGCTTATCGCTGATTACTTTCCTCTAGTAATTACGCTCTAATATCCATTTCTGGCATAGAACAATGAAGTACAACTCTGTAAGAACAATGAATTAGATCAGTATCAAAATGAAGGTGTGATGAAGAAAAATATTCTATTCCTAACATTTAAATTTCAATAATGAATTTAAACTTGATTTTTAGGACCTAATTTCAGCTTTGTGAAATACAAGCCTTAAAAAGCCTTATATTTTTAAGATGAAGGTTTATGATAAACACATAATAATTTATTTAGACCGAAGATTTATCTATTCTCAACAAACACTTCTTAAAGCTTACAAGCAGGTATTAATAAGTTGTTAAACTCCCAAGCATTGAAATACAACCTTAGCAGTTAATTCAACTAATCTGACTATAGCTGTAGATAGATATCTTCATGACTTTTGCCTTTTAAGCTCGTTTATTTATTTATTGCATTTATATACTAGACATTGAGGTTTGATCTAGCAGTGGAGGACCTTAACATCAATCCAATCCACTGCTGGACAGATGACTCTTTGCATGTCTTTTGATTCACTGCTATCATCCCTTCCGTACGGGAAACAGGGCTGGAAAAACTGGAGAGAGAGAGAAAGAGGCAAGTGGGCATGTCTTGAACTTATGACTCAGTCTCTGGGCAGATCCGACTGTAGTAACACTCATTTCTGGACTATTCTGCAGCTCCACTGGAAAACAGGGCCCATTCAATTAGCAAGCCCCAGGTGACTGATGGTCTTAATGGGATTTCAGGGAGACCTTAGGGATTTCCCTGAGGAGCTGGTATGCAGTTCAGTTCAGGTCACTACCTGTAATGGCAGGTACCTGGTGCCTTGGATTGTATTGCTCCTAGACAGCCTCTCCTTGTATGCTGGTCCTAGGGCACACCTTGGTTTACCAAACAGCTCCAGGATATGAAGAATTAGAAAAGCCATGGTGTTCCTTTGTGAAGTGAGTACCTGATCAGACACAGCTAAAAACCAGTATCAACCTATCAAGGGTAGTAAAATGTCAATTATTCCATCTTCTGATGGTCATTCAACAGCTCTGTTTAGAGAAACTCTATCTTTACTGAATAGGGGCCCCTCCAAACATCTAATGGGCCACTATGAGGATTATCTGATGAATAAAGTCATTCAGATTGACTTCATCTTGGATTTTGAATGGGTAGAGAAGGCTGAGTGACTCCAGAGGAAGTGGACAAACTTCTCTATGCTATCAGCTCAGCCACCTGTTTACCAGATTGAGACCTGCCCTTGGATCCTAGAAAGAGGCAAAGACTGATCCATGAGTAGGCCCAGGAGGGAAGGATGGTACTTCCTGCCTTGAAAGATGTGATGGTGTGCCGCCTCAAAAGGCCATTTTTGGAACAATTTCTGTAATGGACTATGTGGATGACCTTGGGGAACACAGGGAAGAGATGTTGCTTAAAAAACATTCAGACAAGAGGGTCAGGACCCTTCCAGTGGCTTAATGCTTAGAGAAAGAAACCAGTTTCTAAGGGGGCAGAGGATAATAAATTCATTTCATCAAAAATGGAGCAAAATTCTTTACTGAACGTTTTGGAATTTTGTTCTTTAAAATTAGTTGATATGATGGGTCATGAGGCAATGAAGTTGCTGAAGAACAAACTACAGTGGGTAAATTTGAAATTTAAATGTAATTTAAATGTAGATTTAAATAAGACAAGCAGAATATGAAAGTATAAAACTGATGGACTGTTTAAAGGTGATAAACAATTATTAAGCCAGAAAAGTGGTTTGGGTAACTTGTTCTTACTGGATTCATGGTAATGGTGGATCCAGTACTTACTGGTCTGTAAAAATCTTAAAAGTACTTTATGATAAGTGCTTTTTTAAAATGACAAAATTTAACTCAGAGGTTTTTAGTTATGGAATGTTCTTGGGTTAAAAGACAAATACAAAACAAGCTCTGGGACTATATTTGAAAGGGTTAAAAATTAAGACTTGAAATTTGGAGGACTAGAGAGTTGGCTTATTCCAGTGATGGTGAACCCATGGCACGGGTGCCACAGGTGGCACTCGGAGCCATATTGGTGGGCACATGAGCGTTGCCCCAGCTCAGCTGCAGCGC
>JANHFK010001975.1:165168-179621 GCA_036250565.1 Sibynophis collaris | reverse complement strand
GAAGGACTCATTTAGACAAGTGGGGCCTATTCCCCATAGGGGTGCAATTTGATTTTTAATGGGGGCAATTTGAAACCTCGTTCAAACCAAGTTAATGGCCTTTTAGGCTTCCTCCGCATGAGTAGGAGTTCACTTTTTAAATAATAAGAATTATATGTCATGGGGAGGGGGGCATCAGGATTTTAGAGATGCTTAGGTGGGGCATGGCCAAAAAAATGTGGGGAACCACTGATTTAGACTATGTTGATCCATATCCTGCTCAGTGTAGGAATCCAGATTAAAAGCATCTTGTTTCGATGTTGCTTATAGATATATTAACAAAACTTGGCTACCACCAGTCTGGATAATTGTGTGCAGTTGAATTGCTATTATTGCTGGATATGTGTGTACTTTTTCTAATATTCTATAGTGGTGGTTCTCAACTTTTTGTCCACCACAGACCTCCTTTAAATACCTTTTGTGGTCAAAGACCATGGCCACGGACCACCAAGGCTTAACTCAAGATTTAAGTCTTAATCTTTCTTCAAGCCTTCATGGACCCCCTATGATGACATTGTGCCTCCCTGGGGGTCCATAGAGCGCAGGTTGAGAACCACTGTTCTATAGACATCTTGTAGCTTATATATAGATATATTTTTATATATATAGATATATAGATATACAAATTGTCATCTTGCATTCTGAAATGAAAGAGGACTTGATCTTCTAAATTATAACCATTCAGATGTCTGAAATGTACTAACTATATCTGCTCAGACATTTTTTCTCAAAACTAAGCATGCACAACTTTAAATTTCTCTTTAGAAATAGGTTTATAGTCCCTAAATTACCCTGAATTTATTAACACTTACTTTTGAAGTCCAAATGTTTATGCTTAGTTTTGTTTCAGCATGATGTTGTAAATTTCTGCTACCGATTTCCTCAACTATGCCTTTCCTATTGATTAATATTAAATCAGGGAGAACTGATTTGTGTGGTTTTTTTAAAATTTAAAAGCAGCAGTTTATTTATTCTGTTAATTTGCGGAATTCTGATCAATGACCACAATGAAGAACTAATTAAATAACTGGTTTTCTTAGTTTTCTTGTGCAGAGGAGACTTATCTGCAAGAAAGCAGACATGTGCTACATCTACACATTTAAGCTGAAATCCTTTTTTTGGAAAATGTGTGGATGTAGCACATCTATTGTGGAAAATGGAGGCACATCTGCTAACTGAAGCAGATGAATAAATCATACATCCTCAAATGCTGCCCCAAAGTCCCTATTATAGTATTAAGCTGAGCAGAATTTGAAAATCTTTACGGGTTGCAAGTACAGAAGACAGTTCTGTAATATTATCCACTAAGTAGGTCTGTCAAACTGGTGGCCCATGGGCCAGGTGCATCATGTGCAGGCCACACCCACACCAGCTCCACAAAGGCAAAAAATGTCATATGTCACATGACACGATTGAGTTTGACACCCATGCATTAGCACAAAGTTGAAGTCTAAACACTTGACATTATTTTTTCCAACATCTAAGTTGATCCTTAGCTCTTTCAATTTCATAATTCTGTGATTGGTTTAATTTATATCACCAGAACTACAGAATTAAGGCAAATGTCATAAATTAACACCAATGTCACAAATTAGCAATTAAAACCAAGCCAATATATTTGCAAAAGCCTCCTGCAACAGAAAATCTCCAGAAGTTTTCCACTATGACTCTTTTAGCTATCCTTATCTTTTTCTCCAGTAGTTTTGCTTCCTCTTCTACAAACATATCGGAAGAAAATGTTACCTAACCAGTATAGTAACAAATCTGTGGGTTTGTGGTGTAGTTTTCAGTAGCACATGACTATGAGCAGACAGTTTGAAACTGTAGCTCAAAATATATGTAATAATCATATGATACACCCTAATTCACTCACTACGTCTGTATTAAATGAAAGTTTGCAGATCTTGACGAAAATCACCTTTACTGTGAGGAACTTCTTTATACCGAGTCTATATGTCTGAAAACAATAATGAACAGAAAAACACCTATATTAAGCAATATACATGCAACTTTTTCAGAACTGTGATGACATAAGAACATTGTTTCAAATATAAAACAGGGAAATTTACCAGTTGTTATACAAAATATTTGCCAAACAGAGTATTGAAAGAATGTTCCATTCTCATGGAAAGTGATAGGTAGAACATACCATTTTCCAAATTCCATCAGTAGAGGGCATTTTTTTCATAAGGATTCTGTCCTGGGCCAAATACTTTTCAGTATTTTCACAAAGCAGTTAAGAGGGGATAGAACTATGCTCAGCAAATTTGCATATGATACAATGCTGGGATGTATTGCTAACCCCTCAGAAGCAAAGTTCAATTTAAAAGGATTTTGATAGTCTTGAACACTGGACCCTTCTAACAAAACACAATTAATTGGTAAGAAATGTACGGCTGTGAACTTGGATAGGAAAAACTGGATGCAAGTTACAACATAGGAAACATCTGGATGTCCTAGTACACCACAGTTTAAGTATGAGTCAGTAATATGTGACACAGAGGTGCTACAATGTCTAGCAGTATCAACATATGTATGAGATCGCTGGAAGTTAGTTTTCGATGCTGACTGATCAGATCATACCTGGATTACGATACCCAATTTTTATCATAATACAAGAAAATGCTGAACTGGAAAGAGTGGAGTGAAAATGGTGAGAGGCTTAAACTGGGTATATTGAGCCTAAAGAACTCTGAAGAGTGCTCCCTCCATTAGTAGATCAGACCAAAGGATAACTCCACAGGAAGATACAACTATAGATAGCTGTCAGGGAATGATGACAATTGGGATTGGAATTTCCATTGCTAAGCAAAGTGGTCATAAAGGGCAACATCATGTGGTTATGTCACTTAGCAATGGCAGTTCTAAAATTGCAGTTATTCCTGGTTGCAGTCATTAAGGAAAGACCATATGGGTTGTTGACCAAGGAACTCACTTGATGGCAACTTCTGACTTCCTGCTGGCAGAGAACATTAGAAATTGTGGCCGTGCAATAGTGAGGATACTGCAATGACTGCAACTACAAGGATCCATTTTAAGTACCATTCACTCAGTGCTATTCTAACCTTGAACAGTGGTCAAATGAATGGTTGTAACCTGATAACTATCTGTACTTTATTGAGATAAGTAATATCAAAATCTTGCATATATGATTGTGTTATCCCTCCTCTCCTTTTATCCCAGTGAATCGGGGAGATGTTTCCACTTCCAAATATTACCTTGCTTCCTAGAACTTAAAATGTTTCAGCCTTCTTTTGACTACAGGAAGACACAATAGCAATTTCCCAACATTTGGGGCTGTCACAGGGAAAAAGATATGAACAAGTGAAAGGTTTACAAAGGAAGAGTTAAGCTTGAAATTAGAAGGAATTTCCTGAAAGCAACATTAAGCAATGGAGCAGTCTGCCTTCTGGAGTCATGGGTTTCACGTCATCACGGCAGGTTTTCAAGCAAAGTTTGGAAAACCATTTATCTGGGATAGTATGAGGATTCTTGTCTTGGGCAAGACACTGGAATACACCTCCAAGATCTTTCCAAATTCTGACTCTTGTGCATGTATCTGAAATAAATCTATCAATAAAAAACTCAAGCAATTAGCAGTTTGTTATTAAGTAGACATGTGTCTGTTTTGCTTGCAGAAAATGAACATGGGCTCCCCAGTTGGAAATTATACACAAATTTGGAAACTTTGCCCAGAAAGCACATGTTCTGCTAAGTAGTTGAAGTTATAGCATATCAGCTATGTGTATAGTGTGTAGAGTCCTACCACTGGTTTATTCAATAAAGGTTGATTAACAAGTCACTTAGTACAATGTAATGACTAGCTCCTTCGAAATGAGCACTCATAAAATGCAAAGAAAAATGTTTATGGCCAACAGTAGGTATTTTAATTCCAGGCTAACAACAGTTCTGAATGATCTTACTAACAAATGTTGATGGAAGCCAGATAGTCTGCTTTACAAGCTGTTGTGAATGGAAACCAATGCATTTACTAAAATAGGTAGTCACACATTAAATAACTAGGCAAGACCTCATTCCCATGCTATCCTTGGTTCTTGTTTTATGCATAGTTGGGTTGTCTAATCAGGGACATGGGCAGAATATAAATATATTAAATAAAATAAATAAAACTTCAAAATAGGACACTTTTGTGGAGCTCTATAATATGATCCTAGCAAACATCTACATTTTTTCATAGCAACTGGATAAAATATAAAGATTCCTCTGCCCATTTTGAATATACAACTATTGACAAAAGAAAAATGCTTAGAAATCATTTAAAAACATGTGAGTTAGGTATGGTCAAAATTTGGGAGCATAGTTATGCATTTAAAATCATTTATGTGCAGAAAAAAACCATAAAACAATATTGTTAAAGAATATTTTTGTCTATGTTTTTTTTTCTCATAAAAAGTTGGAATTGCTATTATCCTATAGAATTGATACAAAAATTTGACCTGGAATTAATATTTATTCAGCTTTTTATACACTATTAGAAACGTTTATCTTTTATCTAATAGCTCTGTCATTTTGAAATAAGAAAAGAAGTCTGTACCCTGAACTACAACAGTCAATACAGGCCTTTTAGCTTGAGTAAATTATGTTTTCAGTGCCTGCTTTAAAGCCAATTAAACTAACACCAGACAATAATGTTCCATGTTGGAAGTTTATTTAATTGCTAATTCAACAAAAGAAGAGTGTTCATTCTACTTTCAAATACTATGCTACAAGCATCAATCATAACAATTTATCTATGTTTTACTGCCTTTGATACCGTTTCATTATTCCTGGCCTGGAGCAGTTTTTGGCAATCTATTCTCTGAATAATACCTCTCGAACAGATTTTGGGAGACAAGAGGGAAGTGAGATTGCAGTGTTGCTATAAAATTCCTCCTCGTGTATGCTTCTGTAACATAATGAAGAAGCACCAGTTTATCATTTCCTGTACAACTTCTGAAATAATGCACAGCATAAACGACAACTCAAGTGTGATACACAATAAGTTTGTGCTTAACATTTTGTATATAATTACAGATGCTATTTTTCATGCAATACTGCAAACTGGATAAATGACATTAACAGTCGTTATGGTAGCAAGTTTTTTTTCCAGAAACTTAAATGAATAATCAACTTTACAGGGGGGGAAATAAAAGACATTTAACACCTACTCCCTCCCTAATAAGGTTAATTCTGTTTTCAAAATGAAGTCATATTTCCTTTTTGCATCGAAAAGTGAAAGCCAAAAGGATTTCAATATCAACACATTTATTTATTTCTATTTGTTCTAAATGCAGGAAGGTATCAATTTACAGCTAAGGAACCTGACCAGCTTGCCAATTTCTATCATTCACAATACAGTACATGACTGTTTCCCATACAGAAAGATGAATCCTTTGCTTCAGACAAAAACAAAGCTGGCAATAATTCTGAAATATACATCAAAAGATTATGAAGAGGAAGTACTGAAAAGATTATATAGCAAAGCAGGAAAAACACCTCCACACAATCATTCAATTGGTCATTCCTGAGACAGCTCTGTATTGGTTACTGCCAGAGGATCCTCTTCAATACTGCTGCTTTCAGCTGTTATTATTTCAGGGGCATTTTCCTTCCCTTCTTCCACAAACTGCTGCTTTTCAACTTGGACGTCTTCGGCTTTCTCGTCAAGATTTTCTTGAGGAGGTACTTCTGCTGTTTCTGATACGCCTGCTCTCTCTTCTGCCTGTTCTTCCTTCACATCAGTTTCATCTTTAGAAAAACCTGTAGCAGAGCAAGGTGCTTCATCCTCTTCTGGTTTAATAGATTCACAGCCTTCACTGGTTTCGATCACCTCCCCAGTATTCTCCCTTTTCTCTACAGTAGCACTTTCCTTTTCACCTTCAGCACCTTCTAAAATTTCAGATTCTTCAACATCTTGGTCAATACTTTCATCTGTAAATGGATCATCACCCTGATGAAGGGAGGAAGTACAATGTTATCAGTGTTTAACCATCTGATCTTGTCTTAGAGACTCTCAGACCTAGAACATAGAAGTTTGAGACTGAATGTCTGAAAAGTGAGCATCTACTTCAGTGCAGAAGGGCTCCTTCTGTCTCAAATTACCCAAGAAATTGTTTCTGTATTTTTATTCAATGTTTGTTTACATATCATTGTTGGCCACTAAACATCCTGAGACTGGCTAAGTCTCTGACTTACAGTAGGAAGGAAGGACTCCATTGAGTTCACTATGGATTTATAGGGGCAATTTTACAATAAATGGAGTAAATATTTGATAAAATACAGTACTTGTGACCTCTGAAGATTATTCATTTCTCAAATTACTTTTAGAGAATACAATTTAGGAGCAGAAACTCCAATCTTTAAGAAATGGCCAGTTTTATTTAACAGCCAACAAGTCAGCTCTCTCAGACCCTATTAGCAAAGTCCAGCATTGACTCAGAGCTATAATTAATAATGGATACTTACAGATTTCAGTGGTATTATTAAGTAGATTACTTTCTGTCCAAGAACACTCTGTGACAACTGTACTGGGAATTGTACATATAGAAGCCATGCTAATTTTACTCAGATTGAGGTCAGGATTTGGCACTGTCTACCACAGGAACAGAGCTTTGTTTGGTTCTAAAGTGGATTTTTGTTCTTTAATAAAAAAAATACCATGTGAAAGCATCAGGCATACACTAATGATATGCCTGTTCATACCACGATAGTATCCAAAATCATTATGTTCCCTACTCCCCATCCTTGTAACTCTTTTCTAAAATGTGTACTACAAATGGTAGCAGCATGCTAAGGGCAGAATCTAGTCAATTACCTGATCACTTAGAAGCAACAATTTCTGAACTCATATTTTCATGGGGACAGTAAGTGAAGAGTCCCAAGCCTCTCTGTATCCAATGAATCCCACCCACAAAACTGGGCTAAATAATACAGTAATGATTCCTGTATCCAGAAATCAACAATCTGTTCTATGATCCAGCAGGATCAAATTCAGATTTGACTGCTTCCATGAAAGAAGATTCATGCATGTGTAACATAAGTAGTGCCATCTTCTTTGGCTGAAAAACCAGCCAATATGTCTTATTTATTGATATTCTGGACTTTTAAAAGAGCTTTAGGCTCTACCCTGCAATTTGGATTTGTCCATTAATCGCTATTAAAGAAAATGGGTAGAGGGATTCAGAGTCCCAGACTGGCGGAGACTGTCACAGGCTTCCTCAGGAAGGGCAAGGTGCCATCATCCTTTAGGACAGGAAGCATTAAGTTAGTATTCAAGACTCATATCTTGATGTCAACAATCTCACCCTGCCTTCACCTTTCCTTTCTTGGGGAAGGTGATGAGAAGTGTTTTGATGGGGCATCTCTGGCATTACCTGGAATCCTTAGATTTCTTTCACCCCTTTCAGCTTGGTTTTGCACCTGGGTATGGTACGGAGACAGTGCTGGGTGGGTCGAAGATCTCCTCCTGCTGATGGACAAAGGTCAGGGGTCCATGCTGATTCTGTTAGACCTGTCGGCAGCCTTTGATACTGTTGATCATGAGGTGTTGCTGAGGCACCTGCGGACCCTAACAGGGGTAGACGGAGTTGCGCTTGAGTGGTTCCATTTTTTTCCTCCGAGAGATCCCAGAGGGTGGCACTGGGCAACTGCTCATCTGCCCCAGGGCTCTCTCATGTGAGCTACCGCAGGGTTTATTTTGTCACCCCTCTTGTTCAACGTGTATGAGAGGCCGCTAAGGGAAGACAGCCTCAATATACGGGCCATCAGTACTAATAAGAGGCTGATGTTCTCAGCTCAAAGTCTCTTTCAATGGACCCGGAGAGCATTGTCTCGATTTGCTAGTGCTTGCCTAGCAGGAACTAATTAATTGGCAGGTGGTCAGTATGAGTAAGACCAAAGTGTTGCCAGTGGGAGGGGGTGCAGACACACAAGACCCATGATTCGTGTTTGCCAAAAGAGGGTCCCTGTTGAATCTTGGATTGCTCCTGGATTCCCAGGACATAGTAGCAGGCATAGTTGCTTTTCATCTTCACTTGGACAGACGATTGCAATCTTTCCTCTCAGAAGTGGAAGTCATCAATTATCTATAACTAGGTATGCTACATAAGAAAACCCTTGATGGTCACCAGACGTTTTCGCATGACATGCAAGTGCCCATCTAGTTATGCACTCTTTCCATCATGGGTTTATCACACTCCTGCTTTGGAGACTGTACTGTCTTTTCAATTCTTATCAAGGCAAAATGCTAATCTGACCATGACCCACAGAGCCATATGCAAGTATTTTTGTCAGCTAATATATCAGTGTCTAACAGTTGAGATTGGCTAAGCTGATGTCAATTATTTCCATACAGGATTTTTGGGAATATAGGGAAATAAATGCTTTGACTTTGGAATGCTGGGAGATCAAAGCAGAGCTATTTCATTCAAGAAAGATTATTCCTTGCCATAAGCAAGAAACCCAGTGCTTTATCCACAAACAAAAATATTTCAAGCAGTGCTGATTTTGGGCACTAAGTTCCCATTTATGGTTTTACTATACTGTTCTTGTCAGGTTTAATTTTAATCCCTTCATCACCACTTAGAAACAGCTAAAGGGTTTATACATTTTCTGCTAATCATTAGAATAAGTATCCAATTTAACCAACATATCTGGAAAAAAGTGAATTCCATACTATTTCTAAGCTCACACTATGCATAACTGGACAAATAGCATTGTTTCTTCATTTTATATGAAAGTTACATGCAGCATACTCAGTAACTAATAAAATGCTCAGTCAAGACCAAACTGGAGCTTCTGCTCCACAGCTCTGACAGAAGTTGGACTGAGCAGCAAATATTCTGCTTTCTTACCTTGAGGTACTTTTCTAGCATTTTCACAATGTGCTTGCTATTCAGGACACTTTTAGCAATATGAAAACTAGCCTTCTTGAAATGTTCAGCAGCCGTCTGAAAAGAACACATAAAATGTATAAATAATTCTGATGATTAAGTACAAAATAAACATGAGATTGCCATGGAAAATTGCAAATATTTAAGATTAAAAAGTCCCTAAATTCTTTTTTATTAAACCTTTTGGGTTTTGGCCTACACAGTTACATAGGACTCAGTCTAGAGATCTATAGTTTCCCTTATACGACCTTGTTTTTAAGGTAGAGCAGGATAAAACAGTTTTTTCCTGCAGTTTGCCTTCTCCTATGAAGCCCCACTATACTTTTCCTAGTTTGTTTAATTTGGAGAAAATTAACTGAAATCAACTTCAGCAGACCCTCAAGTAGGTTTCATTTCCTTTCATGTCTAGAAGACATTTTCCCCTCATGGAAGTATTTCCAAACCATGTTAATCAAAATCTTTATAAAACTTGAATATATGGAACAGGAAATTAAAATATGATTGTGTAAAGCAAAGGTTCTTTAAATGTCTCTGTTAAAATGGATTCATACCATCTACTAGTGAAAAAAGTGATATTATATTTCTACAATACTTCAAACCATTTATATTTCAAAAACTTTCTCAAGTCTATAAGTCATGAACTTTTTCCTTCCTGCAGTAAGAATGATTTCTTTCAGGTCCATTAACAGCATTCCTTCTCTTTTTTTTTATCAGTCTGGATTAAAACCAGTCATAATCACAATTTAGTTTAATGGCAGAAAAAGTCAAACTTAATGCTTCTGAAAAATGAAAACAGCCCTTATACTATGGAAATATTTCTATAGTATTCATCATTTCTACTTAAATTGAAAAGTGTCTGTCATTCTATGAAGAGGATTGGCAGTACTGAGAATACAAGCATAAGTATCTGATTTTGAACCTTACATTAACTTCTGATTTTTATACAGCAGGTTTGTTGGTATCAAACTGGAACTATCACACAAACAATAATGAAAGAGTAAGTACACTCCTTTGACATTTTAAACATTTTTTTCACATATTTTAACATAACAAGTATTTTATGTTAATTTCAACATTAAAAAAAACATAAATGCAAATTTTACATGTGGAAAAAGTATGTATGCCCCTATCACCCGCCTCAAATATGAATCAAGTACACCAATTAGGTGCAAATGATTAGAAATCATTAGAGATGATCTGGAAGGAACCTGTCTTAGTTAAACCTCAGACGTTTAGTCTGATTTGCTCTTTGTTGCTGAAGTGCATGGTCCAACTTGGTCTAGATCAAAAGCACTCTCTAAGACTTTTAGAAAGATGTTTAGAGATGTCTTTGAGTCTGGGAAGGGACTTTAAAAGATCACCAAACAACTAGCAATCATCCATTATTTGAAAGATCATCTACAAGACAATAGGATTTCAAACAACTGCTGTTTGCCCAGGCCAGGTGGTTCCAGCAAGTTGAACCCAAGAGCAGAATGCCAGATGCTGAAGGAAGTTGCTAAGAACTCCAGAATTTTGCTATCTGACCTTTTAGTTAAACCTTGCCACTAAAGCCAAAGTGTATAGGTCCGCCATAAGAGACCATTAACAGTAACTGTGAGAGGGATCTGGGAGTCCTAATATTCACTTGAGTATGAGCCAGCAGTGTGCACCATCAGCCAAAAAAGCTAATACAATCCTAGGTTGTATAAACAGAGGCATAGAATCAAGATCATGTGAAATATTAGTGCCGCTTTATAAAACCCTAGTAAGACCACACCTGGAATACTGCAACCAATGGTGGTCGCCATACTACTAAAAAGATGTTGAGGCTTTGGAAAAAGTTCAAAGAAGAGCAACTAAGATGATCAAAGGCCTGGAGACTATGAAGAACGGTTGCGGGTTTTGAGTTTGGCTAGTCTAAAGGAAAGAAGAATTAGCAGTGACATGATTCCTGTATTGGAGGGGCTGCCACAAAGAAGAAAGGGTCAAATTATTCTGCAAAGCACCGGAGGGCAGGACAAGATACAATGGTTGGAAAATAATCAAAGAGAGAAGCAATCTGGAATTAAGGAGAAAGTTCCTAACAGTGAGGACAATTAACCAGTGGAACACCTTGCCTTCAGAAATCGTGGACGCTCCATCACTGGAGGTTTTTAAGAAGAGATTAGACCAGTGTTGGCGAACCTTTTTGGCACTGAGTGCTACATTGGGAGTGCAGGAGCGCTGGAAACTGGAAGAGCAGTTGAGCTTCTGGTTTCTGGCATGCACATGCATGCTGGTCACCTGGTCTTCTGGTTTCTGGTGAGCATGTGTGTGCCAAGACCAGCTGGCCAGCACGTATGTGTACCAAGGACCTGCTGTTCCAGTTTCCGGCGGTCCTGCAAATGCGAAGACCAGCTGGCTGGCATGTGCACACTGGAACCCAAAAGAGCAACAGCAACAGCTGGTGTGCCCAGAGAGACGGCTCTGCATGCCATTTCAGGCATAGGTTCGTCATCATGGAACTAGACAGTCACTTCTCTGAAATGATATAAGTTCTCCTGCTTGAGCAGTGAGCTGGACTAGAAGACCTCCAAGGACCCTTATAACTCTATTCTATTTTGTTCTAAGAATGAAGGTGCATAAATTAGATCTCTGTATCAGTGAACCAGGAGAAAATCTTACTGTCCAGAAAGAGCATCAGGGCAAAACTGAAGTTCAGTTATGAGTATCTGAACAAAACCATGGATTTCTGGGACAACGTACTCTGGATAGACAGGGCAAAGGCGAGGTTATCTAGTCACAGTTCCAAAAGACATGCTTGGTGAAAACCAAAGATAGCATTTCAGCAGAAGGACCTGATGCCATCTCTAAAGCATCGTGGTTTGGGGCTGCTTTGCGGCATCAGTGTCTGAGCAGTTCATCATTACTGAATCCACTATGAATTCTTCATTGTTCAAGAGGGTGGAGGATAATGTGATAACATCTGTCAGAAGATTGGAGCTCAAGCAAAAATGGGCCCTCAAACATGACAATGATCCTAAATGCCAGTAAATACATCAAGGGATGATGGGGGGAAAATGAAGAGAGAGATCTGGAATGGCCAAATCAAAGCCCAGATTTAAATCCCATGAAGATGTTGTGGGGTGATTTGAACCAGGATATGCATGCAAGAACCCCTCCAACACTGTACAATTGAAAAAATAGAGGAATGGAAAAAATCATCCCAAACAATATGAGAGACTATGAGAAAGTTATAGTAAAACCCTCACTTGAAGTTGTTTCTGCCAAAGAGGGTGATATAAGTATTATAGCCAAGAGTGTACTTACTTTTTCCACAGAAGGATATGACATGTCTGCCAATTTTTGATTGAACAAATGATTGTTAAGTCGATTTTTCAGAGGTGTTTTTTTTTTGTTTAAGTACATCACCTTTTTCTTTATTTATTGTTATTATGAAGATAAATATTGATATGTCTACATACATTAAAAAAGAGAAAAAAACTGCATAGGGTGTACTTACTTTTTCACAGGACGTTATTAATAGTCTGAGTCTTATAAAAGAATTATGTATACCATCTTGAAATGATCTGACTGACAAAAAAGGAGACATGAACATTTTCTACTTTAACTGATCCCTGAATGAAAGATAGCTAACAAAATAAATGTATTTGTTCTTTCTACATGTCCATTTGCTGCAAGGTTGTTATCTTCCAGAAGTGATAGACTTGTCCAAAAGTAAATAAATTTATTTTGCTTACTCTGCGATTCCTATTGTGATCAACAGATCTCAAATGCCTCTGTAGAAGATGTTGTTGTGCAGGAATTAGCATGTCACAAGCCATACAGTGAGCAGCTTCTATCTTCTTAAAAAAGTGTTCCTGGCCAATTCCTGAAAAAATATAAATTGGAACAAAAGTTATGGACAAAGTCCTAGATATGCTATTAAAAAATATAAAAGTTGTTCCCATTCAATGCTGGGGTAATAGAAATGAAACAAATATTATTTACCAGAACAATAGTTATAGTCTGAATACATAAACCAGACTTTCTTGTTTAAAAATGTGCATATGGTCATGATCACTATTAAAATGTCTTCAATCCTTACAACTTTTAAAAGTAACATCACTGAGAGCCAGTTTGGTGTAGTGGTTAAAGTGCTGACCTAAAAACCAGGAGACTATAAATTCTAGCCTTGCCTTAGGCATGAAAACCAGCTGGTTGACCTTGGGTTGACCAATAGGAGGAAGGAGTATTATGTATGTTTGCCATCGTGTTATTTATAAAAAAAGCAAAGACAAAATAAAAATAAATAATCATGAAGAAAATTGTCTTTTTAAAATTATCATGTGATATCTAATAGCATTATCAGGGGTGCAAACATAAAATAAAGCAAAATTAAAGAAAGACATTTTAGGTGCAAGGGAAAAAAGATTTTAGAGTATGGAGTTCTTACATTTTTGGTAATGAAGTAATTCAAGATTCCTGATAAAGTTCTTATGAGATTCTAAGGAATTGGTAATATAAACCTGAAAATAATTTCTTTCACTGCCCTCTGCCTGTTTTCAGTTCACTTCATCTTATATAGGATTGCACATTTGAGAAATTAGGAGCACAGTTCAATTCCCCAAACTTCCAAATGCAGCAGAAGGCCATAAGTGCCATCACCAGAAGAGGTGTGACTGAAATCAAAAGTCCCACCTTAAGCAAGTTTTATTCAGTAAAGGCATTACAGAGTTGTCAAAGAAAGGATTTGTCCCAATATTAATTTTAGCAATAGCAAATAGCACACAGACTTGCAGACAACTTCATATTGCTTTATAATACTTTCTGGGAGGTTTCCAATGTCAGCATATTGCCCCCAACAATCTGGGTCATTATTTTACCGACCTCGGAAGATGGAAGGCTGAGTAAACCTTAAGCCTCATCAGGATCGAACTCTAGGCTGTGGGCAGAGGCACCACGGCTCGGGATCTGACAATTCATTGCAGTCAACTTGCCACGGCCAACTCACTAGGGCCAGCTTACAACGACTAACTAATATCAAAGAAATGGTAGAACAGAATCATTAAAGAAAGGATGCCAAAGGAGGGACAGAATGAAATGTGAATGACAAAAATTAAAATACTTTTAAATTTATTTTAAATAATTAAATTGAATTGTTAAATTGTCCTGCAGTGAGCTGTCCCATGGTGAATTGTCCTGTGGCAAATTATCCCATGGTGAATTATTCCGTTTTGTAGGGCTCATGTCTATATATTTGTACTCTACTCTACTTAACTAATTCCCTGAAACAGAACAAACTGGTAGTTTCACATGCTCTGGCTTTGTGATACATAAGGCTACCTTCCTAATCAGTTGCCTATAGACATGCTGGGTTACAGTAAAGACTGAACTTAAAAACAGATGCTAGATCAGTCTCCCACAACTCAGTGTTCTAAGTGTTCTTTTTCAAATCTCTACATTATCCTTGGAACTGCGGTAAATGGCCAATTAAACCCAAATTCAAGGCACTCTCAGCAATGGAGCTATATTAAGTGATATATATCCCAAGGACTGTCC
>JANHFK010001975.1:145179-165068 GCA_036250565.1 Sibynophis collaris | reverse complement strand
AGGTGGGAAAGTTTTGGAAAAAGGTTTATGCCTTTTTGAATTCTTGGGGAGCAAATAAAATGAAATTTCTTAGCCTGAATGTTTCACAGGGTTAAGATAAAAATAGAATAACCTCGTGTTTAATGCCCTGATTAAAGGAAGACCAGAATATGAATGCAAAATAAAATAGATAGATACCTTGTCTCCTGTTTTGTTTTTTGTTCCTCCTGCATGGTACTGCATTGTCTACTATGTTCATGCTGTCTCAGGTTAGTAGTTGTCGACTCTTTTCTTGCACTACAAACTGTCCTTGTTCAACAACACTAACTGGACCAGAATTTCTGTCACTATAACCGCAATTTGAGTATTCCCAGTTACATTTCCCTATAGGCAAAAACTATGCCATCGTTAGGCCAGGACCCTGCCCTGCTGTGCTTGCTTCTGCTTTCCCAATCCCCGCACTTTTTAGCCATCCTGCTGTCCACTGCCTCTAGTGTACATACTGTTCCCTGCTAACTTTCACCATCTTCCTCCTCCCTTTGCTGACAAGGCAAACCTAGTCTGGCTCTGAGTCAGCGGGCTGTATAAGGCCTTGGAAGGCTTCAGAAAAGCTGTGCTCAATGAGGAGCTGAAGCCAAGAAGATCCCAAGCCAGCTGTTGACACGTCAGCAGCAAGAGGAAGATGATGAAAGTCAGCTGGGGGTGGTAGGTAGGGACAATGAGTGCAGGTCATCCAAAAGGGCAGGCATGGGGTACAGGCAGGTGGAAGGTCCCATGCAGGTGGGCTGTTGAGTGTCCAAATTTTGGTCACATGACTGCAGAGGCACTGTAATGTCTGTTATTTTAAGGACCAGTTGAAAATATCATTTGTTTAGCAATAACATAAGTGAGGATCACTTATATAGGTTACTTAAACATTATTTCTCAAGGGATTAAGATCACTGCAGCATTGTGTACAATATCTAGATGACAGTTAATGCATATCAAATGGTCTTCTACTCTTAATAATGTTGTTTTTACCTTTAAATGGGTCAGGTTTTGGTTTTGTACCCTCTTTCTCACTCAGCTCTTGTCGACGCTTCCCAATTTTCTTGTTTCTGTTCACAATGTATTTCTAGGGAATGAGAATAGACAATATTAAATATACAAGTTACTAGCCTTAAATTATAAATAAAAGCAGCCCAATTAGATATGTTTTTTCCAACTACACCTCCAGCCTTATGGCAATGCAATTTTCACAGAAAGATAGTTAATAGTTAAGTAGCAATGTACAATTTCAATTACATTTTTCCAATGAAAGCCTTAGTTACCACTTATGAAAATGTACAGCAGAAGCCTTTATAGTGGCTCTAACAAATCATTCATTGCAACAATAAATTTAGTTTTACAAAAACCCATGAACCATAATGTGTAACTCTTCAAGCAACCTTAACATCTTGTCTAATTTGGAAATTTAACTATTTAAATGAGTATTGAAATATTCAGTCTAGATTTTATGTTACTTAGAGGTATTTTTAACTGGAGTCTTTTCGAGCGAGTGATTACAATAAATCTAAGTAACGATAACAACAATAAGAAATGTTTTAATAGTTTTGCACTTTTTTGAATGATTAATTAAACTGTTCAAGCAGGCAGTTAATTGTTTCTAATTATTTATTTCAATTTAGAATTTTCTGAAGATATACCTGCAGGAATTCCACTGTCTTATCAGGTAATTTGGTTCCAATGTATCGCAAGACTTCTTTATGAAATTTGCTTTGCAAATGTTTCTCCATTTCTTCATTCTCAAAAGTTCGGAACTTACAGATAGAACAGGCAAACTGAATTCTACAAAAAACCATTTTGTTATGAAATGCAGTTTCAAAAGTATGAAGCACTATGAAGTTAAATTTGTAAATTAATAAATTAAGGAATTATATGATTAATTCATCCCATAAATTTGATAAAAAGTAAGACCTAATTTAATTTTGAAGTGTTTTCTCCAACATAACATATAGCATTTTAATAAAGGAAATATAGCAAGTATCCAGGTTAAGAACGCCCTGATCTAAGGATGAACCATACTTAAAGAATGGAGCCTACTATAGCAAAATTTAAGTTAAATATGAAATGATTCCAAATAAATAGACAAGTTGTTCATTATGCAATACTACTTACATAGTATTTCACAATAATATTGTTCTGTCTTACATTCAACTTAAGGACAGATCTTGGGAATGGAATTTGTTCTTACACTGGGAACTCTCTATAGCACACCCATTGATTGATGTTGAATTTTCATTTTACCATTATAAAAGAAACAATGTTTTAGCAGTATTTTTTTTCAACAAGACACTATCTTTACTCTCATAGATATTCTTCTGGAAAAATACTGCATTAAGTTCTGTATTACATTCATTTTTATTAAGCAACCCAATTAAAAATACACCTGAATGGTTGCGATATCTTTTGCTTGATCCTAAACAGCAACATACAAAATACAAAGAGAAAAGTGGGAAACAATTTTTGAACAACCGCAAAATATATTATTAAACAGTAGCTTTCTTACATTACATGCATTTAGTCCATACAGTCAATTAGACAAATATAGAGTAGGTTTATTATAGAATAAAACTGAATACAGAATCCCAGTTTTAAAATCAGCCGTTTGTCTGTGCTGTATGTAGGTTTTCATAATATTTTTTCATAGTATTGAACGATTCAGATCTGAGGATGCTGTTTTTAACAACAGAAGTCCAAACTAAGTTTAATTTAAAGTGTTTTTGGACAATTCATTTTAAGCATTTTGGGACTTTTTCATTTTAGTGCCACTGAAATTCCTTATTAAAAATATGGAAAAAATCAATTATAGCTTTCAAGTCAATAACATGTTTTTTTAAAAACAAAAATTTAGAATAGTTTGATGCAGTTATATTGCTTATGTAACATTTGATATAACAAGTTTCACCTTTTCCCATGAACCACAGGAAAATAGTTTTAAAAATGTGAAAGTAATGGTAGTATAATATAAATGTTTATTTTGTATATATTGTATGCTATAGCAAATATTAATAAGAGTTAAAATAATTGCCCTATGAATGGGGATACAATTAAGGAGTTTGAATATATTTGTGGATCCGTTACATCTTTGCAGAAATCTATGATTATTAGCACATACTTAGATCAATTTCTGTATTTCTAAGATGCATACCTTATCATCTATATTCCTACTATTTGTAAATATAACTGACAAATTACTGACTGACAAGTAAGTCAATCAAAATAGAATTAATACCATTCCCAACCACCAATCAAATAAAATTTCCCAAGAAGCAATAGGCAGTTCCAAGAAGGTCCCAGCCTATTTGCACTATTCAGGTGACTCTGAGGGCATAGATAAACCTACACGTGGTCTCAATAACTCTCAGAAAGAGTGCTAACAACCTGATGACTGCAAGGAATATAAATCCTTCCATCTTTCACCATTCAGCCAGAACTGAAGAAGCTTCTTGGATGAGAAGCAAAACATCTTCAAGGAAAAACCAAGTCCAATTGCCTTTTGAAAAAGCACCTTTGCTTATCTAGTGATCTGCCTTGAGTTGGTGGGGTCAAAGTCTCCTGCTAAATTACTGCCTGTAACAGGCTTGGTGGGCGGTTGTTCCATGGTCTAGCTATAGCTGGGCTTAGTACTACTGGAACACAAATGTAATAAGTATGCCCAGTTATGCTGTTCTGGATGCATCTGTGGTACTCAAGAATCCAAATGTAGTAGAAATGTAGTCTACAAATACAAGAGGCCTATATTATAAGACCTTACAGAAAGATAAACTTCCACAATTACCATATAATGGGGTAAAAAAAACACATCAAAATTGCCCATCCAAAGTAGGAAGCCTGCCTCCACAACCATGACACTTTCTAACAGACGCAGAGATAGTCACAAAATCTATAAATGCCAAGCAAAACACTCAAAACTATGAAAATGAACAAGCAACGTATTAGCACTGTGGCACTCAGAAGAAAGTTGGCAGGAGCCCCATTGCTTCATACAGGATGCTGCAAAAAGCAGAGCTCACTCCAAAATCTCAAGCACGGGAACATTCCAGTGCCACAGGCACCAACGTTATGTTAATCACAGAAATCATATTAAATGATACAGGGTATTTTCTTCTGAGTATAATTTCAAAATGTTTCAAACTAGTGATACCTAATCATATGAACATATTAATAATACTGAAATAAATATTTTATACCAGAGAAGCACACCACTTCAGGTTACAGGTTTGCATATAACCCACAAAAGTTTGGATATAAACCATAAAGGTTTCAATAATTGTCAACAAAGTATAATACATTAAAAATGGTAGTCAAATAAGTAAATAACTTGAAAATAATCAATGATATGTAGTTATACATTTATCTTTATGTATAAATTAGTTTAATTTTCCACCCACTAGATTTTGATATGTAGCTTGGTAAGTACAATTTTATGCATCCCTATTTTAAACTGATTTTTGTTTTAATTACCTGTCCATTGCACGGTCACGCATTCTATCCCTTTGCCTCTGCTTCTCTTTTCTTTGTTTTGCCTCTTCATCATCATCACCACCGCCATCACCAGTTGCTACAGAAAGTTATATTTAAGAGGCAACATTCATTTGTTTTAGAATGGTTTTTAAAAAATTCTACATATCCTCTTTGACCTATATGCTGTTAATCTCGTGGGAATATTATTAAGAAAGAATTACCACAATTTCATGTCTAATGTAATTTAAAACATTTATTTATACATCATACTCAGACACATATGCAAAGTCTTAACACAAATACGAAGCTGACCTAATTTGGCTAATCTGAAAAGATAAGCCGCTTCAGACCTGTTTAATACCTGGATAGGAGATCACCAGAAACAGCAGGGCTGTTCATTAGGCTGAGAAATCAAAGTAAACATGTAATGAAAGATGGCAGTATAAAATAGTAGTTAAGATGTTGGACTAGAAGCAGGGAAACCTAGTCCATACACAGCCAGAGAAATTTCTAGGTTGCTCTCTCTTTCAGACCAACCTACCTCACAGGATTTTGTGCAGAAAAATCCTGTGCCACCCTGAACTTCTAAATGAAAGACAAGTTACAACTCAGTAATTCAATCTTACTGACAAGGAAAATTACATATTTGAATTTATTATGCCAGTAGGAGCTGAATTTGACTCAAAGGTGCTTAAATTTTGATAAACTAACAGCAAATAAAATAGTGATTTCAGTTCTTTTGAGGTGTTGCTTATAAGCATTTAGGGCAGAACTCACTAATTATTTTGGAACAGTAGGCACATGTAGAGTTTTGAGAACAAGATAGGGGAATGTTACCATGGACAAAGTTGCCACTTTAAAAACATTCATTAGCAGTAATTCTCTGGGCACTGTCACTTATCATTTTGTTTTCTAAGAGCACCTCTGGGATTTATAGGGGAAGTCAGAGATATTAATGGAAATATGGATTATTCCTGAGGCTGATGGTTGTCACCTAGATTTTTTTCAATTAAACTGGTGTATTATTACAATATTAACCGTCTAGATTTAATGAGACCGTGACCATGGTTATAGATAAAAAGGCTATTACTATATTCTAATAAACTAAAATGAAATCTTGATTGAGCAGACTAATTGAGAGAAAGTGAAATTTGTTATTTGGGAATCTCACTGAATTAAACAGAGGGCATTGTAGAGATTTGCATCATTTGTGGATGTCACGATACCAATGACACAAGACACAGCAGACATTTGTTTCATTGAATCCAGTTTGTTTATCAAGAGCTGGTAAACCTACCGTATGCAAGAAATGTACAACTTGTATATTTATTCACTATTATTTTTTTAAAATCTGCATTCTAAGCAGGAAAGCCTGGATACTAGAATGCTATACCTAAAGAAATAATAGTAGTTCAGTCTACAGTTAATTTATGTTTCCAAGTGAAAAGAAACATAGATCTTTCAATTGCATCTATATATCTTACCCTACTTTTTCCTTTGAGAGCTTCATAGCCTCCTTTATACTCCTTTAAAAAAAGAGAAGAAAGAAACATTAATTCTACAGTTAAAGAGGAATTTATATAAAGTGTATTAACAATGATTTCTTAAATTGTTTGAAAAATATTTACCAGAAATACAACTTCTGAAAATTCAACTTTAAAGGCAGAATTTGTAAACAACTTTCTACAAGAAGGCTGACAAATACATAGACTGATTTTATTGATTCAAATATAAACAACATATTCATTTATTTCAACTAGAGATAAAATCCTGCATAGCTTTTTGAACTATAGCCTCTTCTATTTGAAGATGTATTGATTCCAGAAAGCACTGTACAAATTCAGAAACAAGATAAACAGCCCATATTTAAAAATGATGGAAAGCGCATTTGGACTTTCTGGGCAGCAGGTAATTCAAAACTAATGGAAGGAAGGAATTTCAGGATTCACATGTGCTCTTTTCAAGCATGTTTTGCAGAGTAAATAATATTAACCTTAATCTGCATTTAGGTTACATGTAGCACAATTGTCTCATAATTGGAAATGATAATGTGGACATGAGATAAAAATCCTCTATTCAGATAAATGAACTACACTGGTTATATGCAGACGATGGTAGGCAACCCTGAAATTATATTCACTACTACACTGATTTTCTTAGGAGGAAATAATGCTTGCTGTATCCTACAATGACTTAGCTTTTGGCTGCTAGATCAGCCTTTGCTGACCTAATGAGAAGATGGGAGACAAATATTTTTCTGAAAATGAATTGATGATTGGATTTATATCCCGCCTTTACTTTGTATCATTTTAGGTACTGTAGATAATGATGCTGTTTCAAGCAACTGATCCAGCTGTTCTCACAGTGGCCCAGAGCAACATGGTACAACCTCTTAAGACATTTCACCTCTGGAGACAGAATGATTTTGCACATGACTAGTAGCATTTTCAGAATGCACAAGAATTACAATTCCCAGCAAGCATAATTATAATCATGTTGGTTGGAACATAAGAGTTGTAGCCTCAATACATCTGGAGGCTGTCCTTGATCATACAATCTTTGAAATTAGAATTCTAGAATAAGAATGAAGAAATTATCCTGTGTGCTATGAAGAGCAAATGTTTTCTTTTTACTCTGTATTGAATTACAGGTAGCCCTTGCTTACTGACAGTAATTGGGGCCAGGTACTCCATTACTAAGCGACACATTGTAAAGAGCATTGTCCTGCAACTGCACAAACATATGATGGCAGTGTCCCACCTGCCAATCATTAGGTGAATCATGCACCAATCACATGTGGTCACATTAACACGATTTGCAACCTCTTGCTGGATTCCTCACTGAATTTGTTTGCAAAGTCTGGTGGTGAAGTTTGCAAATAGTGAATACATGATTGTGGAACACTGTGACATTATTATAAGCCAGTTGCCAAGTGCGTGAATTACAATCACATCACAGTAGCGACAGTACAATAATCACAATGAGGACCAATTGTAACCCTGCCCCCCCCTCGTTGAGTGCAGGTATCACTTTGAACAATCGCTGAACAAGTGGTTAAATGAGAACTATCTGTATATTTGGGGAGGCATAAAATCTCTAAGGAACAAAATCTTTAAAGAAATAAAAATGGAAAATTGCACTGTTAGAATTGTAATGGTTTTTGAAATTGCATATAGCCCATGATGAACATACTGTATATTATTCATATTTGTTCTATGAATAGAATAACTCATACAAAGTTTATAATAGTTTTAGCTTCAAAGACATGTCAGAAAGGGGGCACTGGTGTTACCTGATACACTCCTTCTCATTGGGTGGAGATAGCATCCAGGAATGGGTTGTCCTCGTCTGCTAACTGATACGACTGAGTCTGTCAGAGCTGTGAGGATATACCTCTTACCAATGGTTCCCAACTTTTGGGAAAGGCGTAGTGACAGACCAATGTGCCTCCTTGCTAATGGTATCCACCTCTGGACTCAGGACCAGACAGTTCCCATGGTGGGACTGGATGCTATCTCCACCCAATGAGGAGCTTATCAGGTAAGACCAACGCCATTCTCCATTGTGGTGGAAATAGCATCCAGTAATGGGACAAACCAAAGCTGGCTTGTCCTACAGGTGGGCCGCATTCTGCTCTGGAGTCCCCAGTGTGGACCCTCTGGAGGACTCACCTGCCAAAGGCCGCTTCAGCCAAAGTAAAGGTGTCCAGCTTGTAATGTCTGGTGAAAGGGGACGGAGAGGACCATGTAGCTGCTCGACAAACCTCCTTGATAGAGGCTTGTGTCACCCATGCAGCTGTCATGGCCGCAGTCCTGGTGGAATGGGCTGTTACCTCCTGTGGCAATGGAAGGGCCTAGAGTTCGTAGGCCTTGGTGATGCACGCCCGAATCCAGCGGCCCATGGTCGATGGAGTAATCTTGTTGCCTAGAGTAGAGGGCTGGAAGGACACAAAGAGGGACTCTGTCTTCCTGAAGGAGGAAGTCCTCTTAATATATATGCGGAGGGCTCTCCTTGCGTCCAAGGTGTGCCACTTCTTCTCTAGGGTGTGCACTGGGCCCGGGCAGAAGTCGGACAGTATAAGTTCCTGAGCCCTGTGGAACCAGGAGTTCACCTTGGGAACAAAGGAAGGGTCCAACCACCCTATTAGGATGGAAGATACAGAGGTCCTTCCTGACAGAGAGGCCCTCCGGCTCTGAAATCCATCTAGCCGATGTGATGGCTACCAGGAAGGCCTCTTTGCAGCTTAGGAAACCCAGTGTGGCTGATCTCAGTGGTTCAAAGGGGGCCTCAGTCAGTGAGTGCAGTACCTTGGTCAGGTCCCAAGTGAACCACTAGAGGCCGTAGGTTCGTTGCGCCCCTAATGAACCTGCACATGGTCCACAAGAGAGGACCAAGGACAGGGCAGCCACCTGTTGAAGGATAGTGTTGGGCGATAGCCCCTTGTGTAGCCTAATATCTGGGCCACGGATACTGATGCAGGGTTCAATCCCGACCTGGAACACCAGGCGCAAAAAGTTTTCCAGGTTGCATCATATATCCAATTAGTGAAAGGCCTCCTGGAGGCCTGTATATTCTGAATTATCCTGGAGGTGTAATTGTCCCCGCTGAGAAGTCTCCGCTCAAAAGCCAGATGGAGCCACTTTGGATCTGGGTGGACCAAGGCCTCCTGGCTGAGAGAGATTCTGTCCGGCGGTATCCTCCAAGGTTTGGTCACTGACAGGTTGAACAGATCGGCAAACCATGGCCTTCTGGGCCAGAAGCAGGACCTCCGCCTTTTCCACCAATACCTTCCGGATCACCTTCGGAAAAAGGAGGGAAGGCATAGAGGAGTCCTCGGGGCCAAGGACTGTTAAGGGCATTGACCCCCTCCACCCCCGGTACTGTAAACCTTGCGAAGAATCTGGCCAGTTGCGTGTTGTCCTTAGTGGCGAATAGATCCACAGCTAGAAGTCTAAAGCGAGCCGTCAGGTCCTGAAATAAAGATGCAGGTGCCACTCCAAGTGGTTGATTGTGGCCCTGCTGAGCCAGTCCGCCTGCACATATGTCACTCTGGAAATATGTTCTGCTCTGAGGGACAGAAGATATCTCT
Organism: Sibynophis collaris; assembly: GCA_036250565.1. Classification (NCBI taxonomy): domain Eukaryota; kingdom Metazoa; phylum Chordata; class Lepidosauria; order Squamata; family Sibynophiidae; genus Sibynophis; species Sibynophis collaris. The sequence goes on along the minus strand of JANHFK010001975.1, from coordinate 155,494 downwards.
CCACCCAGAGGCCTAGTTGTTCTGCCATTTGCATGAGAGACATGGAATGAGTGCCCCCTTGGCTGTTTATGTGGGCCTTGGTGGCCACATTGTCTGTCATGACTAGGACATGTCTGTCCAACACCATGTCCTGAAACCATCTGAGGGCCAGGTGATCTGCCCTGAGTTCCAGCCAGTTTATACTTTGGCAAAGGTCTGCCTGCGTGCATTGACCTTGTGTAATTCTGGACTGGAGATGCCCTCCCCCGGCCAAAGAGGCTGACGTCTGTGGTAATATCTAGGCGGTTTGGCTCCTTGAATAGACTCCCTACAAAAATTGCCCGGAATACCCACCACCAGAAGGGGCGGATTACTCCCGACGGAACCCTGACCTTGACAGATGAATTGCTCCTGTGAGAGAAGAACCTGTGAGAGAAGGGCCAGGGACACTGTACAGTCCCTTCTGACTCACCTTGCCAAGTCCTTTAAGTTCATCTGATGCTCCTGGGATAGGTAGACCTTGCACGCCACAGTGTCTAGAACTGCTCCTAAATGGAGCAAGTGGTTCATCGGTGACTAGTAGCTCTTGGCCATATTTATTGAGAACTCGTTGTCCTGGAGTACCTGGATGGTGATCCGCAGATCCTCTCTTGCCTGGGGGCCGGAGGACTGGATCAAGATATCGTCCAGATAACGCACTGGAAGAGGCCAGAGATGAACCGCCAACGCTTCGTGAATGTTCTGGGCTGACGACAGTCCAAAGGGCAGGGTCCTGTACTGGAAGCGTCGGCCTATGTAATGAAAGCGGAGATATTGCTGGTGAGCTGGCAAGATGGGAATATGCAGGTAGGCTTCTGTCAGGTCTATCGATGTGAGGAAGCCGCCCTCCCGGACACTTTCCAGAATGGACTGGAATGACTGTATCTTGAACTGCCTGTAAATTAATAGGTGATTCAGCCTTTTCAGGTTCAGAATTGCCCTCCACTCCCCGAGGCCTTTGGTATTACAAAGAGAATGGAATAGAATCAGAGGTGGGTTCTATTTACCTTCGTTACCAGTTTGCAATGGGAGCACACACGCATGTGCGTGTGCTTGCTTAGCTTGTGGCACTTCTGCGCATGCACAGTGCGTCGGTGATGACGTGCAGATGAGTGGAGCCTCCTGCCGCCATTAATACTGGTTCTAAGAACTGGACTGAACCGGTAAGAACCCATTACTGAATAGAATCCCAGCCTGTTGGTCCTCTGGAACCAGTTGGATCACCTGAATGTCCAATGTGGTTTCCATGAGGACCTTCTTCGACTTGTCCCTTGAAATGGGGCAACGAATAAAAAACCTCGGGGACATGGAGAGGAACTCTAGGGAGAGGCCCAAATTTACAGTCTCCAGGACCTAGGCATCTGTGGTGATGTCCTCCCAATGCCTGGTGAAAAGAACCAGGCAGCCCACAATAGGAGGGTCAGCTCTGCTGTCATTTTGAGCGCCGAAAGGGACGACCTCCTCTGCTACTAAAAAGCCACTTGGATTGAAATTGTGACCTATTCTTGCCCGACCTGTCCTACTGTTATTCCTGTCCCGGAAAATAAGGTCTCTGGGGACGCCGAAATCCAGATCTGCTGTCCGCCGCTTGGTAGGAGGAGCGGCAGAAGTAAGGCGAGGGACGATAATCCATTCACCTGGAGATGGATGGCTCTTAACTCTACAAGGATAGAATCCAAGGAGTCTCCAAACAAACTTTCCTCTGTGAAAGGGATGGAGGCAAGCCTCCACTTGTGCCTAGCATCCACCTGTCACTGGGGGAGCCACAGTAGTCAGTGGGTCGCCACAGAAGATGCGATAGCACTGGATGCAAACTTCGCCACATTAAGCGTTGCACCTGCAGAAAATTCTGCTTCCGCAATCAACTTATTTATGTCCTGGTGGAATCTCATGTCTCCTGCAGGAATCCTCTCCTGCATCTGTTGCAGCCAGAGGAGGGAGGCCCTGTTAAAAAAGAACATGGCTATGGAAGCTTTGACAGCCCAGGCAGCAACCTGATGGGCCTTCCTCAGTGATTGTTCTGCCCTTTTGTCCTCAGTCCTAAGGGCCTCTTCTGGTGCATTGGCCATAATAAAATGTGCAGCTAATGCTGCTACCAGGGTATCCACCTCAGGCACGTGAAGAGCCATAGAAAGACCCGGGCCCATGTTGTAAAATCTCTTATCCAGACTGTTAGGATTGGGCTCCACTCCTGGAGAGGCCCGTTGCCTCTGTACCACATCGAGAAACAGCCTAAGCGTGGGGATCACTTCGGCCTCTGTGGCCAGTTCCGAGAAGAACAAATCCATAGGATTGTCTGATTCTGAGGTTGGATCTTAGGCCGCTTGGGCCGCTTGTTTTGGGCCGCTTGTTTTGTTTCCAGGCGTGTAGTATTCTTTGTCTTAAAAAGCAGAGAGTTGAATAATGCCAGGCAAAAGAGGCCAGCAAAGGCTAACTGATCTGATAATAGGCCTTCATCTTCAGACAGTTCTAGGTCCTTTTGAACCTCTTCCTCTGAAAGTGAGGAATGCCTCCATTAGGAAGTAGCTGGGGAGTGAGGCCCTGTGGGGCTAAAACTTCCCCTGAGACATGGGTCACCTGATGATGACCGGAATGCATGTGAAATTCTTACTGCACTGACACAGCTCTCTGGCTTTGCTGTAAGCCAGTTGCGATGCCCTGCTTAATGGTCTCCAAAATTAAGGCCCCCATACCTGAGGGAATTTGAGGCTCTTGATTGCCCTCTGGGTGAAGTTCTGCCACTGTGGGGATGAATGTTGCTTCTATAGAAGGAATTCTCTGTCTCAGAGGTTGTTTCCAGGCAGATACTGTGGGCAACGAATCTGACAATAAGCTTAAGTAAGCATTACTGTTGTCGGGCAAATTAGAGCCTGGGAGAAGGCTGCTCTCCGGCGCCATCTGGGGACCAGGCTTGAGAAGGCAGTCTGTCAAATACTTCAGGCAATGCATGCAACGGCTGTGAGGTAAAAGAGCGGGAACTGACCAGTTCCATTTTTTGGGACTGCTCCCTGCTTTGCTGTTCAGCGTCTCTCATTCCCTTGGTGACTTGGCAATCTAGAGCCTTCTGGCGTCACCTGGCATCTTGCTCCTCGGCCTTCGAGGAGCCCAGTCTGATAGTTTTAGACTCCGAGGCCACTCTCTTCCCTGCGGACCTCGGCCTCGAAGCTGCTTGGGATGAGAGAACTGTGCTGTCTGTCAGACCAGCGGCTTCTCCACTAGATGTGGCTGTCAGGTCTGTCATTTTGTAAAGGCTCCGACGAGCAGACTTGCCCAGGATAGGGCACTGCTGCTACAAGTGCTGAAACATCTGGCACCAGGGAGTATGCCCGGAGGCCGAGCAGGGACTCAGAATTCCTCTGCAAATTGCTGGAGGCTAAGGGGCTTCGGTTGCTGTCTGAAGCAGTCCGGCATGCAGGGAGCCGTCCGATGGATCCCGGGCTCACCTGACAGTTGAGCACTCCCTCCTGGCAATCTGACCCACTGCTCCGCAGCCCTCAGTGGAATTGAGCTAAAAGCTTGCCACCCTGGAAGGAACACAGCAGCTCTACCAGCCAAGACCAGGAGCCTGCCATTGCCATTAGTTCGCTGTGGCTGAGAAGAATCCAGGAATTCAAGATTGTAAGAGTAAATAGAAACACGTCTGTCCTAGCTGAGACTGAGTCAAAAGCTGGGGACCGTTAGTAAGGAGGTGTGTCCTCACAGCTCTGACAGACTCAGTCCAATCAGCTAGCAGACAAAGACAACCCATTCCTGGATGCTATCTCCACCATAATGGAGAACAACCATTTACAATATTTTTTCTCTTATTTGGGAAAGATACTTACACCTTTATCTCCTTCATCTGCTGACTTGTCTTCTTCACCATCATCTGTCAATATACAAGATATAAAACCACTGTAAATGCATGGCGTCTATTGTTCAACAGTCCAAACAACAACATCAGTTTAAAGCAGTAGTGCCATTATTTCTCACTCACTGATTAACAACTGCACAAGATCTCTTTTCTGAACTATTTTTCATGTAGATATGAAAAATTAAAATTATACCAAAAAATGACAATGATGTGAATTCATGAGTTTCAGAGAAGCATTTCAACTGAATGTGGATGTTGCCAAGATATATTATAATAGATTAGAAGCTAGGTATTAGGGTCAGCAAATAATGCATCCAGATCTCAAAATAAATTGAATGTTTACCATTGTCAGAGTCATCTCTTTCACTTTCTGTCTTTGCCTGCTTGCTGTCAGGTTCCTCTCCACTTTGGGGTTGTTTCCGCTTGTATAACCCGCCTTCATTATCTGAACGCCCACCCAGACGACCACGAAAAGCTCTCCTCTTGGGCTAGGGACAAGTTGAACAAAACATTCTTGGCCCATTTATTGACACCAGCAATATACCAGAGAAGATTTTAAGAATATTTCTTGCTATTCCGTGCTGAACCTATCAACATCATTTCCAACGAAAAATTTAAAAATTGCAAGGAAAGACAAAAAATAAGCTGGTTTGCATTTGACAATGTAAAAATGATAAGACTATCACAACTTTCTTAGTTACTAAAGTAATCTCATTTATAATTATTAAAATAGTTATGAGAGTACCCAGTATTAGCATGTTAAACTTACTCTGCCACGTGATCGGCCGAATCCATAGGGCATGTTCCCAGGAATCCTTCCCATTCCTTGCATTCCCATCATGCCATAATCATAATCCCCATAGTTGCCATACTCTCCATAGTCGCCATAGTCTCCATAATCACTATACTCAGGGACAAGTGCTCGAGAAAAGAGTGATGGAAGCCTGTTGGGTCCAGGTCCTCCCATATTCCTCCCGCCCATGTAATTCATTTCATTCCAGTGTGTAGACAGCCGTTCTGTACTTGAGGGCATGAAGTGGTCACGATTGAAAGTGTTTGGACGACCTTGATTTTGGACCCTCCCTCTAATAAAACCATAGTTGTTTCCTCTGTTACCAGGTTGATCTCTGCGGTTACCAGGACCATCATAGTGACTTCCAAATGTATCATTCCGATCTAATCCAACTTCATTATAATCATAGCTGGTTCGGTACAGATCACGGTCAGGAACTGCGGCTCTAGAGTCGTATGATTCAAAAGACTCAAATCTGAAAGAGCTGTATCAGAAGTAAAGAATCCAGTCAGTAGCTAGGAGAGATTTTAAAGAACTACCACTTCCCATGTTGGAGATGTCAGTTTAGTTGCAACAATGGTCTATTGAGCTGAATATCTGTCATACGTGCAGAAATCCACAGCCATCACTCCTTGACAGGTTGTGAAGTAGTTAGGCTAGGAATGAACCACACCTGAGAGCCCAGAGCCTCTAAGCAGTCAGAACTGATAACATAGTCAAAACAGATCCATCATCTGATGTATTGGACAACAGTTTTAAACCCTTTAGAGGATTTATGAGTAAATACAATTACAAAGACAGCCAGGGAAGTGATTGAAGCTTGGGAAACTGGGCCCCTTGACAGCCAACAGGAATGCTGATTTACCACCGGCTTATCAGGTATTTAGGAGCCGAGAGATTGACAGCCCAAGGAAACAGCAGCCAATTGCCAGCCGTTAACGCACCAATCAACCAATAGGAAGGTTGATTGATAAACTCATAGAGCAGCCCAAAGTACATATTCCAATAGAGAGAAGTTCCCTGAAGATGTTGTAGCACAAGTCTGAAAGCTTGGAAGAGTAAACCTCTGGTCCCGGTGACTGACTCAGACTGGATCTTGCTCAAGGCAGTATACAGAACACTCTATCCCCTCATTTCATCCCACAACTATCCTGATAGGTTGGACTGAAGATAGCATCTGTCCAATGCAAGCTTCCAAGCTCACTTTGGATTTTCCAACGCCTTTTCCACTATACCATACTGGCAGTTCCATTCCCCCCCCCCCCCATGGATTGCTACCAATTTTTCTGTTGAGTTATCTGAAGTATCAGAAAGGAAGGCCTATAACCAAGAAATCCGCTCAAATTGATTATTTCCCCTTTCCCAGTTTTCTTATTTTAAAATAATATTATATAATATTTATATTTAATTTTTAAAAAAATACCTGGGTAGCAACTTTAAGGGGACCATTATTGTAAAAGGCTATAATGATTTATCTGGAGAAGCAGGACACTACTTACTACGGGTTGAAACAGTGCAGTAATTCAGATTTGATTTGGAAAAGGCACTTCAAAATGTGCAGGACGGCAATCTCCAAACCAGTTATGTGACTCATTATTAAAGTTGTGTAATCAATTATCAGTGCAGCATTTGCACTCTAATCATTATGAAACACTTCTTCTAAATCAAGCCTGCACTATACCATTGTAATAGAGAAAGGAAGTTCCTGTATCAATATATAAAATAGCAATTATTGCTTTCCTTGCGACAACCTAGCCTTCCATCAAAATAAATATCTTGGCTTTTTGGAAGGGTGTGTGTGTGTGTGTGTGTGTGTGTGTGTGTGTACACCATATTTTTGGAAGTGTTTGGCCTTCCAAGGGGTGAAAAGAAATGATTGACTCGAGGTTACCTAGCTGCCTTCATGCGTAAAGCAGGACTAAAATTTAGATTCCTAGTTTCCAGCCTGATATCTTTAAACACTATATCAAAATGGCTCTCTTTGGACTAATCTATGCAGGCAAAACAACATTATCCCATCAGTTATTTTATCGTAAAAATGGATTAAAAAGTAAAATTTAAATTACCTTTCCTGATCTTCCATGTCTTCTCCAGCATTGCCACTGCTTTCCTTTGATAGCATATCCAAACGCTGGTTTATTTTTGCTATGATGGAATCAGAGTTTTCTGCCTCCATTGTTCCAGTATGATAATTTACAACTGGCATACTAGTACCCATTGTCATGTCAGAAGCTTTAGAAGTATTCCAGGTAGTTGGGGGAACAGTAGCATCATAGTTATATGTGGGATCCGTGGTAGTATTACTGGCTTGAGCACCATAATAATCATAACCTTCATAACCTGGTTTTAAAAAAAGGTAAGTATAGGTTGCACAATCAACAAAAACAGAACCTAAAAGCTTGCACCTAAATTAATGGAAACCAACTCCACATTAAAAATCATACGCACCTTCAAATACAAGAGACAGAAATATTTATTAGACTAATGCTGTCCGTTGCTTTAAGACAAGGATCTGTGTTAAACGATATGCCCATAGATGTACAGTATGAGGTAGAGATGATACTTAAAAAAATATAACTATCACAGAACTGTCATAAATGTTCATTAAGAACGATAACAGACCTGCGCCTCTTCTGCCGGGCTCTGAAAACACATCTATTTAAGGCGGCAGGCCTTGCATAACAAATAGAGAACATTTCCTCATAACCTCCTCGCTTGGGTGTAGCTATTAGGGTTTTTAATATAACTGGGGTTTAGATTTTAAATGGGGTTTTAAGGGGTATAACTACAGTCCTGTTTAATTATATTTTAATCGGTTTTTTAAATTTTGTATTTCTGTCTTTTAATATGGACTGTAAACCGCCCTGAGTCCTGCAAAGGAGAAGGGCGGTCTATAAATATAATAAAATTAAATTAAAATTAAAATTCATAAAAGAACATGCATAGCTTCTTGAAAGGAATTCAAAAGTAACGTTCGAAAGTATTTTAGGGAAAGACTAGTGGAATCTTGGAGCCAACTTCCAGTATAGGTGATGAGTCAATTATCAGTAAATGAGTTTAAGCATGCTTAGGATAAACATGTAACTATCATCTGACAAAAATAAATAATAAATAAATAAATAAATAAATAAATAAATAAATAAAAATAGTAATAATAAAATAAATAAGTAAAAAAGTAAATAATTAATAATTACAAATAATAAATTAACAAAAAGAAAACGAAAATGAAAAATTCAAAGGGCAGATTCAGTGAACCAATAGGTCTTTTTCGGCCATCAGTTTTCTGTGTTTCTAAGGGTAAAATACAAAATTATAAACTGCAGTGGACCAAAATATGTCCAATATATTGTGATGGCCCCTATCAGCCTCCTTGTCACACCAGAACTTTTAGAATATTATTTTAATGTAACAAAATAATCATAGTTATTTGGAGCAATACTTATGGTCCCATAGAAGTGTCAATGAGATGGTAAAGAATACCTTAGGGGCGTAATGCACCTTTTGGTAAATATAATAGACACCTGATGGGTCTGAAACTTTCTTGGAACCCACTGCTACACCTTCCCTTTACCATCTGCTTCCCCCCTCCCCCACTTTGGAATGCTTTCCAAATGTTTTATCTCATCATTCTGCACTGAAAATTGCAATTTTTGAAAAGGATGCCTCTTTGTTGTAGTTCATTGATCTTATTTTACTATTAATACTTTGGGACAGAGTTCAAAATGAGAAAGACATGGATTTATGTAGCTTATAAGGAAAGTGGATGTCACTTTTTTTAAAGAAAAAAGTGGGAAAATGCCTCCATTCTTTTTTAGTGAAAAGCAAAACTTTGGAAAAGTAAACAAAACACATACCTTGCCAACTTCCCATGTTCGTGGCATATGTACCTTAGTGAGACACAGAAACAAAGTTTATTTTTACTTTAAATACATCAGGTTTTTTATTTAACAAATATACATAGCCACTCATCTATCCAAAGAACAGAAATTTCAACCCGAATGTATAAATCAATTAAAAAGAAATGGATAAAATTTCATTATTAATTCACTCAACCACAATCATTCTAGGCCCAATGCCACCAACTTTATTTTGACTTTAGAGCCTGGAGAATTGCCAATATTCACAGGCTAACAGGGTCAGTGCTATTTGTAACCTCTGGGTCATGGCCCAATAGTGAGCTGTGAGTTGTTTGCAAACAGCAGATGAGCGCGCACACACACACGCTCATCTCCATTTGCACAAGCAGCAGGTGAGCGTGTGCACATGTGCTTCAATTGCATGAGTGGCAGGTGCATATGCACACCACTTGTGATAATGAAGCTGCATCCACGCTTGCATGCCACTTGCAGAACCAACCCCTCTCTACCTGGCCGGTCCATAAACCCAGAAAGGTTGGGGAACTCTGGTCTAAAATGGCTGCTTTATAATTTTAAGCAATGGCTAAAATCTTGGTGAAACTGAAGACCAGAGTTTTAGGAACTACCCCATATGTTTTCTGAAACCCTTCTAAGCAACCTGATTAACTGGGCTTTCTTTCTTGCACTGGGAGTAGCTTAGAAAATTCACATTAGAATAAGTATGAAGTTATTCTTTTTTGTATCCCAGGGTAAAAACTTAGCATTAATATTATATATTAGACAAATCAGAAACTAGATTGATTAGAATTAGTGAAACAAGTTATTTCACAATCTCCCTATATAAAGGATATTAAATGAGTCATGTCAAAAAGCAGCTGAATATTTTTTATTTTATATAAAATCAAAGTTCTAATTTATATAAATTCTGATAGAAATTAGTACAATAGAAAACTGATATAAACTATATTTAATCTAATAACCCCAAAAGGAAATTATTCTCAGTATATGCCTGTGAAAATATTCTGCTATTGAAAATTCATGCTTTTAATATAATTCTTATTTTGTGACTCAGGTTTAAAATAGAGTTATAATCAACTTATCAGTGTAGCTATATTTATTTTCTTACCATGAGTATTGGTGTTGTCAGTACCCCAAGAACTATAACCTGTAAAAGAAAAGTTTAATATATTAATAAATTTAAAAACTCCACAATATATTTCTAAAGATTTGCTCTGTATCTTCTATATCCATTCAGAGTTTTATCTTCAGTACCTTTTGTATATCTGATAGGAACCAAATCTTTGGGAAGTTGTGTGTTTTCCACTACTACCAATAAAATAGGAGAGAGAAATCAGGCCAAATGCCAAGGTTATACACACACTGACTTACGTTTTGTTCCATTCTCTGGAACTAATTCTGAAAGCAACATTATACATGGCCTACAAAATCTTCTTAAGCAAACTCTTATTAACCAATCATGCTTCCCAAATGATTAGCAGGACTTAAGGGTTATCTGAATTCAACTCTTTCAAATGTGTAAACTAATGTAGGAAGTTAGCACCCACCCCTCTCCTAAAAAATGAAAGATTCTAGGAAATATTAAAAAGGCAAAATATTATACCTCCCTGGATGAGAAATGGAGAAACATGTTTTTAGGCAGAAAGCAGACTCACTCTTAATAGCCTCCACATTGTCAATAGCCCATAGCAGATGTCAGCACTTAAGAGATAAAGAGATAGCTAGGTCTATTCATAAGCAAATGCCCTCACCCAAGATCCAACAAAGGTAGGATTA
>JANHFK010001975.1:128902-145079 GCA_036250565.1 Sibynophis collaris | reverse complement strand
ATGGCCTTCCCTACCCCCCGGAGGCCCTCCGGAGGCCGGAAACGGCTGGGGGCAGGGCACATTGAATTATGGGTGTGGGCACGCACGCACCCATGCAACCCACCCACACTCCTCCCATTTTTGGCACGCGACTGCAAAAAGGTTAGCCATCACTGCTCTAAGGATTGGGAGGCACCATTCTGTTGGCCTTTCTCTGTAGCCAATGCTAGTTATGTGGGGGTGTCTCAAGAATTAGATCTTTTTCCCCTCCTATTTAACATCTCAATGGAGCTGTTGGGAGAGGACATCTGGTGGTAGGTTTGGTAAGCTGATAATATCCCATTTATCTATTCCATGCCAGGTCAAGTGATACTATTCAGGTGCTGTAAAGGCTTGGATGAGGAGAAACTGGTTGTGACTCAAACTGAGCAAGATGGAATGGTTGTTGTGTTTCTTGTCAGGGTGAAGAGAGTTGACATCTCTGATTCTGGATGGGGAAACATGACCTCACACAGATCTGGTGTGCAATTTGAGAGTCCTCCTGGACTCATGGTTCCTGCTGGAACAGCAGGTGGCAAGAGTGGCCAGGGAGTCTTTGCATAAATTCATCTTGTGAACCAGTGCCCATTCCTGACCCAGAGGGCTTTGCTCATGGTCATTTACAACATAGGTTTAATAGTGTGGGAAGGGCCCTCCTCCCCAGAATAAAATATTCTATAGACTATTAAAAGATGCAGAATAGAATATTTCCCCTAAAGGAGGAGAAAAATCTCCTAACCAAAGCAGAAAGTAGCCCCAGTCTCTCTGCTATAGGAAAACAGCTTCAAGCAGAAGCTTGAAGTGGCTAAGCTTTATGAATGGGTATTTTCTATCCATTCATAAAGCCAGGCCATTCTATTCATAAACAAAGGGCAGCCAGGAACTCCAGATAAGCAGCACAATAGGCAAGGAGCCGAAACTGACAAGATTAGCTCAGACAAACAAAACACCTAGGATTTGCTGTTCCCCTTTTACATGTAGAACCAGTCGTAACCCCATAGGAAGCTGGCAACAGCCATTAAATATTAAAGGACATATTCTTGCACAAGAGCAGGCATCTCAATCACAAAGCCCCCCAAATTGTCTAAAAGCCCATCTACTCTCAATCCCAATTTGTCAGCCACTCCAGAAACATGCTGTTGTCACTGTTGTTTCGGGCTACCTCCTTTCTAAATGTAGCCTGCCTCCGATTCATTTCTCCTGCACTTTCCTCCCAGCTTGGAATAAGAACCGGACCAGATTTTACTTCCAATAACAGCTCTGAAAGAGTAGTACATTTGTATTTGTTTCTAAATAAAACAAAAATTGTACTTGAAAGAATAAGTGTCCTATGTTGCATTTATGATCAGTTTAAACAAGGGTTTGTTGCTATTGTTGGTTGTATCATCAATGAATGTATTACATATTTCCACTGCTTCTAACAAAAGGTTTTGTGTGGGTTTTAATTATTTTTATTATTTATGTGCATGGTTACATTACTTAGTCAATGGACTACCTCCAGATGCTGTCAGCTACATCCATTCACAGCTAGCACTATCATTTCTCTGCAGCACTGGTTGAGGACAGAGCTCAGTCTTTAACTGTCCCTCCTGCTTTAGTCTATGCCACTCCTATGTGACTGCAATGTTATCTGCCAGGTTATTTTGGGACACAAGTATAGTGTTTATAGAAGAGCATTACAGTTATGATCAAAAATACCCTCACTGAAAGGAAACAGGAACAGAACAGCTCAGTATGTGCAATTTATTAGTCAAACTTGGTGACTACCATTAATCAGGCACCTACATCCATTTGTCAATCATTAATGAAATCAATGGTTCTAATAAAGGAGAATATTTGTAGCTCAAGGTTGACAAGGTGTCCTTGATGCTCTCTGAACTTGCTTGTTTTTTTGCAGAGATTTCATCATCCAAGCTAGGTAACATCATCAGTGCTAGTAAAGAGTGTGGTTTGCTGTCAGTTTATATTCTAGTAGTTTGCCCTATCAGTGTTGGTGAGGGATGGTCTTAAGAGATTCTTTGATTGAGCTGTTTGCTTTTGGCTATTTTTGCAGTTTCTTGATTGAGGTACTGTTTACTTGATTGTTGATCTGATGTTAACCTTGAAGTTAATATATGCTGATTTGGGTGCTGATGCTGGTGGAGAGGTGCTTGGATCATTTTGTTCCATTTTTGACTGGTTGATTGTCTCCAGGGAAATTCTAGAAGCCTGGCACTCTGACAAATCAATCACCAATAGACACATAGACCATAACATCTATAGTCTATGCAAAAGAGACTATCACCCAGCCCAAAAAGGATGTTACAGCAAACTGGACTCCTTACTAGCACTGATGATGTTAGCTGGTTTGGATAATGAAATCTCTTCAAAGAAACAAGGTCAGAGAGCACCAAGGACATCTCAAATTGGTGGTTATTTTCCCACTAAAGTGACATTAAGTGGGAGGGGAAATAAAGTCAGAAGAAACCAGCAAATGTTTTTCTTAACTTGTCCTACATTAAGGCAATAAGGATAACACTTGCCAAGTTAATTATTGAAGTAGAACAGAGATTGATGATAAGGGGAGCACAAATTGTTAGCAATAAAGAAACTTGTTGCACTATTAAAGCTGAAACCTGTAATAATAATAAAAATGCTCATAGGAAGAAAACAATTTATGGCTGTCTGGATGCTCCCTTTATCTTTTTAAACAATAATGAAATCTGAGCATGGATTACCCTGGTTAATATTTGAATGGAAGAATGTCTGACTCTAGGGCTCACTAGACTGAGAAGGCATAAAAACATCTTAGAAGATGGTAGTATCAAATCAGTTCCATAATGCTGTCAAGAGAACTGCCAAAATGCAGTCACTAGGAGTTAAGTTTAACTTGATTTAAAAATGTATATACAGAGAGAACATTGTTGTTCATGAAAAATACAATTTTAAAAACAACTGATGTGCAAATTTAGTATTTCATACAGGAACACAGTCAATAACATTCAAGCAGAAGAGAAACTTGTGCTGCAGCAGTGACAGAAGATGAGATAAAATTATTCTGCTATGTAACTCTATAACATAAGAATATTTATATTGTTTACAAAGAAAGGCATTGATGCTGGCATTCTTCTCCTATGCAGAGATAAAAATTATAGTATGTGTTATATGGAAGTAGGAGTAAAGAGAGTACACATTTATACAAAGAATAATTTTTAAACAATTGGAACTAGAGACAAAAACAGTCTCTTCATTATCTGGCTTCGGAGAACACCAGAACCTCTACAGAATTGCAGCTCCAACAATCAGCTATGCCACTATAAACTCTTTCTTATGCCTATCAATCTATTCCTACAAAAGTAGAACAACCAATTTTTCTCCTCACTCTGTAATCTGTCTTGCTGCTCTATCATGACTTATATTTTGGTCTCCTTTTTAACAGTTTTTTTTAACCAATTCCAGAGATATGACCTCTTTAACCTCTTTTTTCAAAAGATTTAATCCATCAATTTCTCAAGTGCTTTCCTACAATTGTCAATCAGACTCAATTAAAACAATATAGGCAAAGTAATTTTAACATTAACTTTATAATATTGCAAACAAATGGGTGCATTCTTTTGCAAATATCATTCTGCTTGTGGGTGAAATATCCACAACCAGAATGGTATTTTTAAAATTACTTTTGCCTTGCCTTTTTAATAACAAAAAGCACATCTTTGATTAAATCCACAAAGCTTATTATGTCAATCACTGATTTTTCCCCTCCAGTTTTCTTGGAAGATAAAATTTTAAAGCCTTTTCCTAAACCACTTAAGTCATAGGAAAACACTTCCCGAGATCAAAAATGTGTGAAACTTGAGCTATTTGTTCAGTGACAGCTAATTACAATATGTATTCTGTAATTCATAGGAAAAAGGTATTACAAATATTTTCCTATTTGTTACATCTTTTTCATTCAGAATCTAATAGTTGAAGAACATCAACATTTTACACCAATATGAATTGAAATTCTTATGTGATATGAAAAAGACATAAAAGAAAATTATTCTACCATTTTAATTATAGTCAGCAAGTAAAATAAGCTGGTTATTGTATCTCCTTTAAAGTTAAGAAAACCATGGACAAATAAAAGCACATATTAAGTTTATAAAGTTGGGCTATTGACTGTTCTCTTCCACTTTTCAGACTTTATATGCCCTCAAATTTTGTTAAGGAATATTTCTAACTATCTGGACAAATTAGGTAAACAAGCAAGAGATTTTAGGGGGCAAGTTACATTGATCTTCCATGTGTTGCAACAGAAAAAATTCTGCCCAAAAATGGAAGTTTCCTTGAGATTCCAGGAATGTGGAAACTGTAACTCCAGAGAGTTACAGTTAGAATAGGGCAGACTGTTTCTTTGATTCTATCAACAATACAATTTTTGCAACAATATATACATACAACAGCTCAATAATTTCTTAACTTTGAGTACAACGGTTTCAAAATGTGCTTTTGAAGTCTCCAGATTGCAATTTAGAAAACAAGAGTTCTAATCTAATAATGGTTCCACAAAACAATTATAGATACTTTAACTAACTACTCCTGCATGAAAAAAAGGGTTGAACTCAAAATGCAATGTGGAAACCATGGCCTGACCTAAGACCAGATCCTATATATTCCTGAATTCCTGAAAATCTATTTAATTGAATAAACATAGTTGCAGTCATCTGTAATCATTTGCCTATGTAATTTGCAATAAAATCAGTAATTACAGTAGCATTTTCTTTCAAGTATATAGATTCAAATTTTCAAAAGGCAGAAAAACTGAGTTATCGCCATATTATGTTATTATATAGCTGGAGTATCAAAGCATCATTTGCAGATGAGGGTCCACAAAGTAATTGATTAATTCCCAACCTCATTAATTCTATTCAAGACTGCTTCCCATCCAGTAGTACCTTATTTCAAACAGGAGGGGATTCCTCTCCAAGATTTATGTCCCAGCTGGAGTATATTGGAAGGGGGGAGAGAGGAGAAGGAGAGAACAGGGTCAAAGGAAGAAATTATCAGATATTGGGAAAACGTTAGCATCCTTCATCAGTGCAAACTGTCCTGTATAAATATCCCAATCCAGAGAGAGAAATTGGAAAGCCAGTATGGTGCAGTGGTGAAAGTGCTGAATCAGAAACAAAGGAGACTTAGAGTTCCAGGCCTGTTAGGCATGAAAAGTGGCTGGGTGAATCTATCACTCTCTCCGCACAACCCACCTCACAGAGTGGTTGTTGTGAGGAAAACAGGAGCCAGGAGAATTAGCTTTCCCCCTTGAGCTATATATAAAAAAGGTTGAATACAAATATAATAATAAAAAGAACACCCCTGGTTTTAAAGTTATATGAAAATATAGATTTGTTTTATGTTTATCTCAATACATAGTAAGGCTGAATCCCAAGTATAATTACTCAGACTGTGAGTAAATTTGCCTACAAATTGACTAATAGTCCAAGAAATAATGCATTTGAGTATTTCTAAGGTAATGGTAAGTGCTATTCATTTGGAATTAACATGTGGCTTGATAAACATTCAGACTGATGTAAAGAAAATTCTCATAGCAGCTAATACCATTTTGCAAAAACATACTACTGGCATGTAAGTGAGCCCAAATGTTGAAAAAAGATGGAATATTTACTCAAGTACTATATTAGCAACCGCTGTCTCTGTCAGATATTTCCAGAAAGCTAATACCTCAACGCTGTTTTGTAAACTTCCTATTCCTTGTTCATCCCAACTGCCAATACCTTTTAAGATACCAACCCATACATATAAATACAAGTTTATACTGGAATTTCAGTACTCCCAACATTCATAAAATTTATTATTATCTACAACTTGATTCAGTACAAGACAAAGCTACCACTATGAACACTTGAGTCATTATACATTAAGAATAAGCAATACATTGAAACTTTGCTAAATGCTTTTTACTCACAAAAGTTATTTTTACATGTTTCTCCACCAGTTATTTGGTGCTTGAGTCTTAAGGAAGAAGTATTATATGGCAAAAAGGCCTCCACTGAGTGTGTAATGATTCCTTCACTCACCCTTGTCTTTGCTAATGTAGCAGATTTCCAGAAAAATATGTCCATTGAATATTTTCAGGTTCCATTGCTTGATCTCCACTACAGGAAGAAGGCATGTACATAAAGAGAAATGAGAGGATAATAAATTGAGCATGAACAAGAATATCAGTATCTGTACCACTATTGCTTGGAAAGCAATTGGGGTAGCAGCAAGAGTTGAAATAAACTTATGGCATTAATGCCTGCAATTCTTAATAAACAAAGGAACAATGAAGCAATACTATATTCTTGACAAATGCAGCAGAGATGATTTGGAGGATTTAAAATGAGACAACTTGAAGACCTGCTTTGAAGGGAATATTTAATGTTTTGTAACACTCTTCATCAGTAGATTTTTGTTGGGCTGCTACAGACTTCATTTTCAGAACATCCAGCTAAAATAAACAGAAATTGAGAAATCCTCCTGATTTCAAAACAGATTAATATAAATTGCATTTTTGGAAAATACCAGAATGCATTTATTTCTCCTTGAGGCTTTCTGCACAATAACAAGCTTGCTGCTTCTGTCAAAAACTTACACATATAGCCCTAACAGTGTTTTATAACCAAGTATTGCAAATGTTCCCTCTTAAATAAAAGCACTGCAAAATTATTGTGCTGACCAAAGTTTTTTTTGAATATTAAAAGTAAAAAGATAGAAGAATGCTACACTTGCATGGAAGATATTCCAATCATGCAGATTTTAAAATCCAGAATTCTGCTACTGACATTTTCAGACAAGACTAGCTATGGAACTAAAACATTTTCAACTATATACATTAGTAAATGGGAAAATTTAGATGTTATTTATTCTTCCAAGGTTTAGCATGGTATAAGCCAATTGACAATTTTTTATTTTGATTATTTACTAAAAAAAGTATACTTCCTAGTACAAAGCCACTTAAAAATTGTACTGCACAAAATCTAGCTAATACAATGAAAATTTGATTAAAAAAGCTATTTTCAAAAACACTTTACAAATAAAGGCTGTTAACTAGGTGAAAGTGAGGTCAATGAGAACCAAAAGCCACGTGCCATGGTGTGTCACAAATACAGGTATGGTTTTAGAAGATTTAATGCAGTGTCTCAAAATGATTCAACCTTCTTTGCAAGTTCACTCATCAGGTGGTTCCATCTTCTCTGAAGGTACAATGTCTTGTTTCTCTTGTGTCTTTTCTTTTTCTTCTTCATGTTCTGGATTCTGCTCAGTAGCAAAATCTTCTTGAGATGTGGTCAAGTTACATTCCTCCATTCGTCCTTGTAGTTCTTCTCCATCACCTTTATTATCTGCACTTTCATCAGCCACTGGATTTTCCTCAGAAGGATTGTCATCACTTTTACTTTGCTCTTCATTTAGGTTTCCTTCACCTTCAACTGCTCTTTCTTCAATGATCCCACTTGTTCCTGCCTCACTTTCTTCATGTTCCTCTTTCTCTTCAGGATCATCTGTGAAGGGATTCTCGCCCTATAAAACACAACACTCTACTGAGTTTTGAACATTTTAGTCAGAAATTATCAATGCCCAGAATTATAAAAATATATAGTTGGGGGTAGTAATTTTTATTAATGCAATGGAAATGACACTTAAAAATAATCAAATGGCATAATTCTACTAACAGCCATTAGAACACCTGTTCTATTTTAATAGATCAATGAAGTTTCTGCTCCAGATTTGCAATACATATTGAATTGGAAGAAAGGAAAAGCTGGAACTCTTGAATATGTGCTGACATTTTGCTAGCCATGCTGCTAAATCTTCAAAGCAGATCTGAAACTTAATTTGGGCAATAGATGGCAGAGTCTTATATGTGGTGTGAATTTAGTGGAGCAGAATGCCTACAATCTATCGCTAACTGCCATGCAAATGGCATTGCCATTTTTCTGTTATTAATTATTTGGATCCTTATACATTTCTATTGTTTCAATAATCATTTTGATAATGTTGGCAGAATGTTGATACTCTTCAGATTTATTTTGTGAAATGGTCTCTGTGGTTGAGGTCTGAACATAAAAAACAATAAATGGATAAGGATGAAACTGAATAGATCTATTCTGGAAACCATGACATTCCAACCAAAGCACAACTGTATAATGGCCTTCAATAAAGTTTCCAAAAGGAGAGAATGTGCTGTCCATTAATGAGCATCCCAGAGTCGCTTGCAGTGAATTGGGCACCATATAAATGTAATTAATAAATAAATATTAATTAGCCAGCACATTTCTTAGCTTTTATTCTTCTGAGGTGTCATTTTTTTAAAAAAAATCCATTCTTATATAGGAAAATAAATATACTGTATTTTTCGGACTATAAGACGCATCGGAGTATAAGATGCACCAGTTTTGGGGGAGGAAAATAAGAAAAAAGCTGATTGGGGGTGGACTGGCCTCCCGGAATACCCCCAATCAGCTGTTCCCAGAGGTGAACTTTAGCAACAGGTTCGTTGGTTGTGAGCTCTGCCCCTTGCTTTTTTTTCAGCCTCTCAAACCTCCATTTCAGAAGCTTTTTTTCAGCCTCTCAAACCTCCGTTTCAGAGGCCTTTTTTTCAGCCTCTCAAACCTCTGTTTCAGAGGCCTTTTTTCAGCTTCTCAAACCTCCGTTTCAGAGGCCTTTTGTCAGCTTCTCAAACCTCCGTTTCAGAAGCTTTTTTTTCAGCCTCTCAAACCTTCGTTTCAGGGGCCTTTTTTTCAGCTTCTCAAACCTCTGTTTCAGAGGCCTTTTTTCAGCTTCTCAAACCTCTGTTTCAGAGGCCTTTTTTTCAGCCTCTCAATCCTCCATTTCAGGAGCTTTTTGTTCAGTCTCTCAAACCTTCGTTTCAGGAACTTTTTTCAGCCTGTTAAACCTCTGTTTCAGAGGCTTTTTTCAGCCTCTGAAACCTCCGTTTTAGAGGCTGGGCAGGGCTACATTCGTTGTATAAGACGCAGCCAAATTTTCACCCTCTTTTAGGAGGGGGAAAGGTACGTCTTACACTCCAAAAAATACGGTAATTGAGAAATACCAAGTACATTTACATTTAAATGTCAATAATCCTTAAAACTGGAGCTAAAGGTGAGTATAATAACTAGCAGTAAAGGAACGTTGCACTATTAAAGCAGAAACCTATAATAATAAAAAAATGGAATCTAAGAAATAGAAGACTGAGAATCTGGATTCAGAAACAAAAACTGGACACAGAAAAAAAACTAAAGAATTTGAGTGCAAGAAGGGAAAATAAGCACGAACGTAATACAAACATTAGTAGTATGCAGAAAAAATATAGTGCATCTAAAAGTAAGTAACAGAATTTTTTTTTTCTAACCTTTAGATACCGCTCCAATTTTTTACTGATAAGTTTATTGTTAAGAATACTCCTTGCAACTACTAATGACGATTTCTTGGACTGTTCCATCATAGCCTAGGAAACAAAATCAACAACAAAAAGAAATAATGCATATCATTATTTACAACATGAATGTACAGCTTTTTCATTTCAAAGCGACATTCACTTAATCATTCACTTAAAAGAGAACATGGTAAGGGAAGAAGTATAGGTTCAGCTATAACAAAAAGCAAGTACCCTGTATGTGTTAAATAATTAAGTTTCATAATTAATCTTTTTTAATAAGTTAAAATGATGATCAGAACAAATGTATCTGGATCACTCACATAAAGATTCTGTTAGCTTCAAGATAGAGAACTCAAAGAAAACAGTGAATTATAAGCAAAGATGTCTATACATTTTGTATAATAAGAAATGTACAAAATCAAAAGAGAAACTGCATCTTCCATCACAGAAGTGAAAATATAGGATGCCATTTGTAATTATTTATATACTTTACTCGGAAGAGAAGAATCTTATTACATAAAAATAAAAACTAAAATACTAATATATACACTGTATTATCCAGTGTTTTGAAATGGAACAGGCCATTTCTTAATTTTATTTTGAAATGAACAGGCATTTATTACGAACAATTTATATTACTATTTTAGTAATGAATCTGTAAAATTTTTGGCATTTACCTGGACTGGATTTTATTTTAGACTTGGACTTTAGACTTGCACTGGACTTTGGTTAGGCTATTTCTGCTTTTTTTGGGGAGCTGGTTGATGACAGATTGTGTTTGCTCCCTGGCTGTGGATACTATATTGCCATGCCCACACCCATGCTGTGCCTATTCATGGTGGAGTTGCAGGGAGCTGCAGGCACTTGAATGCAAGAGTGAGCCTGAGATTACATATGAGGTTGAAGTCAGCTGCAGTAGTTTTGGAGGCTCTCTATGAGGATTAAAGTCTGGGACAGTGATCTGACTATTGGAACACTTGGCAGTGGATGGAGCTAGCTGGAGCACATGGACCTGCTGCTGGTTGCCACTGTTGAGCTATATTGTATTGTCATTTCTTTGCTGCTGGCATCACTCATCATATGGACCAGATGAGTGCATGGGATTTTCCAGTTGGAGAGGCCAACCAAGACTCTGAGGTTAGGTTTATTGGAGAGATTGGGTGAGGTGGGATAGCAGCGTATTGGCAGTCTGCTGTGGACTCCAAACATATACATCCTGCAAAGCTTTTTTCTCCAATAGCTCCAGAGAATTTGTCAGGTGAGTGTTTTATCCTTATGCTTCCCTTCAGGGTGAGAACCTGAGAAGGGGATTGGCTGTAGATATCCTACCATGATGTCTGGAGTTTATTTAGTTATCAACTAAACCCTGGCAAGACTGAGTAGCTTTGGGCTTTTAGCCCCTCTGGTTTTGGGACTTTTCCATTTTAGTACTAGATAGGCATGCACTGCACCAAATAGACCCTATGCACAATCTGGGGGTCCTCCTAGAGTTATGACTCCTGCTCAGAGCTGGTAGCAGTTGTGACTAGGAAAACACTTTGCACAAGTTCATACCATGTGCCAGTTGCACCTATTCCTACATCAGGATGACTTATTCATGATCACTCATTCCTTGGTCACTTCCCAGTTAATCTACTGCAATGTACTCTACCTCAGGCTGCCTCTGAAGAGTATCTGGAAATTTCAATGAGTGTGAAATGCAGCAGTGGTAGCAACGATGTATGTTTCTTCATGAGCTGTATTGGTTTCCAGTTTGTATTGGGTTTAATTCAAAGTGCTGGTGTTGACCTTCAAAACCCTTCATGGCATGGGACTGTGAGGGAGCATCTCTTACTGATTTAATCTACCTATCAGATCCAGCAGAAAGAGCATGATATGAGTTCCATTTCCTCAGGAGTTACATTGGGGGTGGGGGCTCTAGCAACGAGCCTTTTCTGCTGTGGTGCCCACATTCTGAGGTCTTCTCCCTGAGGGAAAATTGGCCTTGTCAATGTTGAGCTTCCGCAGGTTCCGCAGGCCTGGGGACAGTAAAGTGACTCCACTATTTTTAACATTCATTCATTTAATATTCTTTTTTTAGCTTGATTTTTATACTTTTCAATGTATAAACTGTGTTTACATTTCTTGTATACCTCCAGGGGCTTCTTGTTTGTGAGATGGGCAGTTATATAAATTGGATAAATAAACAAACAAACAAATAACAAACACTTACTCTACGGTTGTGGTTATGATCAAGAGATTTCAGATGTTTCTGGATGATTCCATATTGCATTGGGATGAAAAGGTCACAGGCAACACAGTGAGCAGCCTCCACCTTTTTTACAAAATGTTCCATACCTATATCTAAGTAAAATAAAGTCCATCATATATTACAGCCTGTAGGAGAATATGCATTACCATATAAGAAGACATCTGTCTATCAAGGAACCTAGATACACTGAATCTTCTATAATATTCCAGCAATATCATCAGATTAATTCAAAAAATAAATTTAGTAAATATTGATAGAACTGAATAATAACAAAAGATGGAAACCTATCCATACAAATTAGAAAAGAGAGTCGGGGGGATAGACCTTCGTTTTTTAGGGAACTTGTCACTTGTAAATAAAAATATTTTTCTAAGAAACATCCCTATTCTGTATAATATCCTGAAATTGCTTGTAATAACATTATTATGCATTCTTTCCCATGAAGCAGCTATGAAATTACACGCATATGGAGACAGCTTCCAAAGCTGTGTATAAGTATGGAAAAATTAACTCATTATTATATCAATTTGAAAAGATGTTTCTATGTGCTCCTGTATATCGTGACTCAAGAGATCTTAGCCAGCAGAATATAGGATTTAGGACCATCATACAGAGAACAATGAAGCATTTGCTAATCAA
Organism: Sibynophis collaris; assembly: GCA_036250565.1. Classification (NCBI taxonomy): domain Eukaryota; kingdom Metazoa; phylum Chordata; class Lepidosauria; order Squamata; family Sibynophiidae; genus Sibynophis; species Sibynophis collaris. Next base: position 132,774 of record JANHFK010001975.1, on the reverse strand, counting down.
CACTCTATGGCATCTTTATAATAGTTATACAAAAAAGGAAAATGAATATACATCACTTTATACCTGAATGTTAAGATACTTTCAGATCAAAAACATATATACCTTGTGTAAGATCTTGGTCTTTGTAAATCTGTTGTATAACTGCATTAATATCTTCAATTGCTTTACGACGTTCTTCTGTCTTCTTTGTTTTATTAGCTACATATTCCTGCATTGAAGAAAACTAAAATGAATACTAAACTGAATGCTAGTAAAATTCAGAGTAGGCCTTCCAATCAAATTGTCACTAAGCACTGTGGTTGTAATGCGAAAAAACATCACGACTGTGCTGAGATATGATGGCAGTTCTCACTGTACTTCCTAAGTGCCACATCATGTGACCATTACTTGCAAATTCTTGCTAGCTTCTCTATTGATTTTGCTTATTGGAAGCCAGATGCAAAGGCTGTAAGTGGGATCATGTGACAATGGAATACTGCAACTGTTGTAATTATATGCTGGTTGCCAAGTGCCTGGGTTAAGATCATGTAACTGCAAGTGTATTAGAATGGCCGGAACTTTGAGAAATGACCACAAATGTCTTAGTTCAGTACTGTTATAACTTCAAATGGTCACTGAACAAAGGGTTGTTAAACGAGGGCTACCACTCCTTAGTATCTTTCACAGGAAAGTATCACTAGTGCTTTTGGAACTATGAGTAGACGGCAAGTTTAAGGAGAGAAAACTCACCTGCAGGAAGTCAGCAGTCTGCTTGGGTAGCTTGGTTCCAACAAATGTAAAATGCTCTTTATGAAATTTGCTTTCCAAATGATTGGTCATCTCATCTTCATAGAAAGTACGATACTTGCACAATGAACATACAAACTGAATTCTGTAAAGAAATATCAAATAAAACAATTATTTAAAGATTTGGGAACTTCTCTTGAATTTAGGAAGAGAAGCTGATATATTTTAGATAGATATCATCTTTTCCAGCATAGAAAGGTTTTCCACATGTTGTGTTTTATAAAACCATCCTGAAGTCTTATAATTTTACTCTCTGTAAATAACCTGTCCCTAAACATAACTTGGGAATTGCTGGGACTATCAGTGCCCTAATCTTAAATCTGCTTATTTTCCCTCTACATAATTGCTCAAAATTCCAGGAAAAAAAAACCCCTCAGTCCAAGGCAGAATTTTGAAAAATATTGGTTTCTTTCCTGTGTAACTTGTTTCTCTTTTACTGTTATCCCTAATCCTAACTTAAAAATATGACATTGTCAACTTTCATCGTCAGCTTTCCTTATGTTAACAGAGTTTGGATATATTGTTTTATAAATCAAAACATGTAAATATAATGAAATAATCAAATCTGAAAGAGAAAAGACCACCACACAAAAATGGACAATCTAAATACTAGCAAAGAACCCTGGTGGCACAGTGGTTAGAATGCAGTATTAAAGGCTAACTTTGCCCACAGCCTGGAGTTTGATCACGATACAGCTCAAGGCTGACACAGCTTTCTATCCTACTGAGGTCGGTAAAATAAGGACCCAGATTGTTGGGGGAAAGATGCTGACAATTGTAAACTACCTAGAAAGTGCTGTATAGCACTGTGGAGCAGTATATTAGTCTAAGTGCTATTGCTATTGAATCAAGCCTTCCCAGAGAAACAGCTTACCTTTCTACCATACGATCACGGTATCGTTTTTTTTGCCTCTCTTGAGTTTTCTTCCCAGCCTGCAATTTGCGCTTAATTTGGCTGATTTCTTCTTGAATTGTCAGAGCACCTAAGTATATATACATACATACATATATATATTTCTATACACATACATATTGAAATAATATTTATTGCTTTAAACACCTAAATCAGTTGTTTATAACAAATTTAAAGACGCACAGAAACATATTTACTCATGCAACCTTTGGAGTAATGTTCTTATTTGCTATTACAAATTAGCACTAAGTGGGTTTAGAAACTATGAAACTAATTTCTTTTGGTAATAAAATGTAGCTAATACATCTTACAATTTGTTCAGTAAAAATTGGTTACAAGTGCTGTTGTTCAATGTGCTGATCAGGGGTTAGACATTATCTTATAAGGAATATGAATTTACATCTGATTGCAACAGTAAATTACCAATAATGTACTTATTTCCAAGCTTTTTAATTTCATATCATATATGGTCAAATGACTTTACTTGTAAATTCAGATGATATAATTTGTTAATATTGAACAGTGAAAAATGAATTTAGTATTGTATTTTTTCTTTGTTCATTGTTGTGCTAGCACCATTAGTTTTTATTTGATAAAGAAAAAAGATGACTATTAATTATTAAATTGCCCTTTAAAAAGGCAACTGAATCATTACATATACCCTTGCTACAAACGTTAGAATAAACATAACTGAAACTGATAAACTGATTAATATTTTTTTCTGCTGTAAGCTACCCAGAGTTATTGGATACGAGATGGGTGGCAAATAATTTTTCTAAACAAATGAACAATAGTACTACACAAAAAGTAATAGCTTTTTGCTAATAGCACCTAATAGCTTTAAGTGCAAAACTGAATTATAGTATAAACTAATCTTGGATTTGATCCCACATACAAGCTGTAAGCAGAAAGGTCTATTGTCCTCTAGATCAGGGTCCTCAACCCCCGGGCCACAGCCCACTACCAGGCCATGAGCCCTTCAAAACCAGACTGCCTAAAGCACAAATGGAGTTGGGCATGTGCACGTCCACTTGCCCACCAGTCTTGCGGAACCATCCCCTCTCCCCACCAACAGTCCGCAAAGCCGGAAAGGTTGGAGAACTCTGCTCTAGATATGTTGAACTACTGTTTCCATGCAATTACAGAAATAGTTAAACATATGTCGATTGCACCATGTTGGGGAACATTAAATAAATCTGAAGACTGCACAATTTCCCTGAGGGATTTTCTGATTACATATAGTATGAATCTATTTTGGTTGGCATTTTTGTGATCAATATATATGTTTTGATAATTCAGTTGAAATTATTTCTATACTACTTAAATACAAATTCAGTGGATTATAATTCTAAAATATTTTACCCAAAGAAAGATTATTGCTATACTAAAACTAACAAATAGAAACATTCAAGTTTGTGCAATGAATCAATAGAGAATTGAATTGGAAGAAAAATAAAGTTTAAGTAACAATATTGAGGGATAAGAATAACAGAAAGACAAATTAAATAACAAGTTGAAATCCCTACTGGAGATTTCCAATAAGAAATTTTCCAACAAACTAGAAAGAAACTATGCTGCTTGGAGACAGGCAATGTCTCATTTTAACAAGCTGGACCAGAATTATAAAGATAGAAGGAATGCAAGGCATTCATAAGCAGGAGACAATTCCCGTATAGGCTTCTAATATTCTTCCCATGAAACAAGTTCTGTGTGATAACTATCTTATTTACAGGCATCAGTACACTAAAAGTAATCATTTGACTTAGGTGGAAAGTTCCTCAGAATGCTAGTGAAGGAATCTGGAATCTGCTACTTCCTGCTCAAAACGGACCAATCCAGTCCACATCTTCATATATAGTTTGACAACAGTAACTATTGTTATTAAAAACAATTCTACCCAATTATACAATTATTATTCTCATAACACATTATTTATAATTAGGATAAATAACATTAATTTAGCTAATTAAAAGAATCTAAGCTAATTAAAGAGCATTAACTGATTAAAGTGATAAGATACATTGGCCTTTAAAGATCAAAGGGTATCCCCCCCCCCCCGACCACTTGTAAAAGGAAGGAGGTTTGGAGTCTAATTAGTTTATTAATTAATTATTAATGTATTACTGAGATTGCAGTGATCTTGGGAATCAAAAGTTCAAAATAGTATATTTCC
>JANHFK010001975.1:99042-109810 GCA_036250565.1 Sibynophis collaris | reverse complement strand
CTTTCTTTCTTTCTTTCTTTCTTTCTTTCTTTCTTTCTTTCTTTCTTTCTTTCTTTCTTTCTTTCTTTCCTTTCTTCTTCTACAAAGACTCAAAAAGCACACATTCAGATTCTCCATTTTGTTTCCAGAACAGAAGTTTAATCTAATATACATATTCCTAGGTACAATAATAACCAGAATATGCCTATTGAAAAAGTTAAAAGGTAATTTCTCTCCTAGCTTTGATCAGCTTGAGCTCCAAATAAAAACAAATGCTCATTATTTCTACACAAAACTAGAGTTTAAAAAGTTGAGGTTCAATGAAGAGAAAGAAGACGGCAACAGTAATCGAAAACAGGAAAGCAGAAATTCCAGTAGGACTTACTGTTGCTGATCCAGGAACTGCACCAAGTGCCTGCTAGAAAGGAAACAACACATAAAGCCCCTCCAACAAGAAGTCCAGAAGGCTGTGCTGCAAATTCTTTAGTCGCTCCTGGATATAACTTATTAATTCAGAACTGGCCAGAAGGACATGTCATCTTCAGGCAGAGGTCAATCATTAGCCCAAGGCTTAAGATAAAAGAGAATCTTACCCCTCTACCAAAATCAAACTGCCATAGTATTGCAGAGTAGGATTACCTACATATAAAATTCCACAGGAAACAAAGATAACCAACTGACATTAGGAAGGAAGAGGCAAACGTATATGGTCAAGGAGTTCTTGATTTTCCCTATAACGTACTGGGACGGAGAACCCCATTACACACAATTAGAGGATGTGAACATGCACAACAGGATCCAACGTCCACAGAAACTAAAGACTTGTCACCTAAGGAATCAAACATATATTAAGGTCACATATAGAATCAATAGCTTTCCCCACACAGCAAATTAGCTCTGCTTCTACCCTCCCAGTTTATGCTTGGGCTCAAAATGACCCCCATGTTCACAACTTTCACTAGAACCTCATATTCATAACTCTCACCAAAACATCTTCTACAGCCTGAACTGCAACAGAGCAAGTGCATGTTTTCTCCTTGTGAGGAGAGTGTGTCTTTGGAAAAACTTGCATTTACTGGAAGGTTAAGGACAATTCTTTTTTGCTTTTTTTTTAAAACATCCTCCCTCTGTGCAGACAGAACACACACAAGAAGCTCTAGTGTGGAATGCCACTGCTGTCAATAAGGACATCTCCAAAAAAAACCCAACATGGTTTTATTTAGTGCTCAAACTCTGGACTCTTCTCTTAGCCTCTTAAAGTCCAAATTAAGTCTACAAATACCTGGACTCTGTAGCGAAATTATAGAACCCAGAAAAACAAATGTTGTGTTCACCCCTATTTGTTCAACATTATTCTTGTACATTTGGAAATGTAAGGCAGAAAGCCTGGAATGCTGGTGCTTCCTAAGAGCTTTGCTATTGGGCTTCAGCTACAGGTGGTGCTGCTGGCATATCAGTCCCACTTCGCAACGGATCAGCCTTGGAGAAATTAGTCTCCAAAATGTGGCGCTGAAGATGCCGCACCCACTCCTCTTGGATGGAGAGGGGTCCTTGGAACTCCACTTCACAAAATCTGCAAAAAGAACATAATATCTATTGGTGTCGGTCTGAATGCCAAAGAATGAAACTTTATATATGCAAAAAATCAATTGAAATTCCCAATTTTTTCTAAATAGGTTTCAAAAAAGAAAAATTGTCTGAGGTCAAACAGATGCATGGTGTAGCTACAGATATTCCCATGATTAATATTGTGAATTCAGGAATTAATATAATAGAAGAATGAGACAAACCTGCACTTTAGCGTGTAGATGTTGCCCACAAATTTCACCAAGGAGGTCTGTGGTGGCCTAGGAACCAAAGAGGGCACTGGTCTTACTCTGGGGGCTGGCTGGCGGACCTCTTCTGCCCTCTGTTGCAAATCAGTGGATTCGTCTTCCCTATGTAGAGAAGCCTCAATGGGCTTAGCCTGCCTCCGTTCAAACTCTAATGAAGAGAAAGGTTCAGTTCAGAAAGTGTGATGGAATATAGTAAATCAATTGCAGCTGAGGTTGAATAAAAAGGACTTTTTGAATATGTATTCAGGAAAGCCAGTGCTGGAAAGGAGGATAAGAAAGTCTGAAGGGAGTCTGAAAGTTATGTCAGATTTTTCTAAACAATTCTGCCCATTTTGGAATACAACATTATCTGAGCTTTTAACCTAACATTCTCTTAATTAACCTTACTCGAGTCTTTTGCTGGAACTACTCAAACCATTTGAACTATCAGGCACAGGCAGTGAGGCATTTAAAAACTACAAGCACTCAAATCTCTGCCAGTATACCCACCTCCCCACAAGGAAGCTAGTACCTCCTCTACCAAGGCCTTTTTCCCCAGCAAGCTTTGCAATATATCTTCTGCTGGCAATCTAAGAGCAACCACTCACTGTTGATGTTATGCTGATGATGCTCTTCCACCTTTACAAGCGACAAAGGAGACGTGATTGCAGGTCGCTCACTGCTGCCACAAACATCCACAGCTTTACTGTGCTCGTTTGGCATCATTTCCCCACTTAGACTTCTGCTCATCAGTGAAGGACTGCCTGCCTGCAGGCTCAGAGCAATTCTCTTCCCAGAGGCATCACCATCACGCAGGTGAGCAGCGTTGCGGAACTTCTTTGCAAAGGGCCGGCCACCTTGGATATAGCTGCGATAGGCTCCAGCTTTCTGGGGGCGATGCTTGATCCACTCACTTAAAGTCTCAATTGGGGATCCGTTCACACACCATTCAGTTACTCCAAACTGTCTGAGATGTGCCCGAGCATGGCTGGCTAGTGCTTTGCGGTTCTCAAAGTAGAGGCCACAGAGTTCACAGCAGGCTTCACTGGCTGGAAGCAGAAAAGGCAGGGAGCTAGACTGAGCAAAATCCTCAATAAAGGACTTAATCAGCAGTTCAGGATTTGAATGATACCCTTACCTGTTCCATCTCATGATTTCTATGTCTCCCTAAATATCACTCAGTACTAAGGCTTTTGAAAAGTTCTGTTTGAAATCTCTAAAGCACTGCTTTCTCTGACGCTTAACTTCCTACTTACAAGCTAAGTAAACTCACTATTCTTTATATGAAAACAGTTTTGTTGCAAATACCTTTGGCCACTTTGAGGGCATTGAACTATGGTTGAAATACAGTAGTTTATTTGTTTTTTTGCTTAATACTCACTTCTGCAAAGGATGAAACTTCTTTATCAACCATGGTGAGAGGGTGGGAGAATTAAACATACAGAAAGGAAGAAAGATATGCTCACAATTATACACCTTAAAACTATCCCAAAAGATAATGATTTGCACTAAAGAGCCTATTCAAAACTGCTAAGTATACTACTACCCTGTTTTCCCCAAAATAAGACATCCCTGAGAATAAGCCCAATAGGGCTTTTGCACTCATGGCAATAAGGCCAAGTGCTTATTTCAGGGTTAATATATATAAGCCCAATCAGGCTTTTGCACTCATGGCAATAAGGCCAAGTGCTTATTTCAGGGTTAATAATATATATATAAGGCAGGGTCTTATTTTCGGGGAAACACGGTACTGCAGGCTTGAAGTTGTTATACAACTTGTCTGGTTTATTATTTAACCATCCCATTTTTTTCACTCCACCAAGTCAGAAAGCAATTCAATTTCACAAATAAAAGCCCTGTCATAGGGCATTTTATCTGAATCCCACTCAAATCCCCTCCTTGTACCTCGAAAGCACTTACATGTATGAGTGGGCTTTTCATGCAAGAGCTTGGCTTTGAATGGTAATTCGGTCTGGATATAAGTTTTATGCTTCATTTCATGGCCACTCAATCGTTCATCTGATAGTGGCCGTTTAGCAGAGAGTGGTGCCAGGAATCCCTCCTGTGACTTGAGTAGTGACAAGGACATATCCCGACCAAGATTGGGTTTTCCAGTCTTTCCACCCAGTGGAGACAATGTCATGGGCTGCAGAATTTTCCCAGGTGATTTAGGATCATCGTCTCCCATAGCTGTGGGAAGCTCAATGCTCATTGTGTTTGGCTCCTTCTTTATCAAGCACGGCTTGTTCTTTTTCTTTATGATTTCACGTAGTGTATCAATGGGAGATCCATTGACTGACCATTCAGTTACTCCCATCTGACGTAAGTGAGACCTGGCATGGCTGGACAGCCCCTTCCGATTCTCAAAAAACTCGCCACAAAATTCACAACGAATTTCCCGGACAGGGTCTGCACGAGCAGCTTAGATAAAGACACACAGAAAATGTTTAACAAACAAGGAACTAGCCATAAACCAAACCTCTCAAAACACTCTGATTTATTTCTACAGCATTTTCTAAGTCACATGAGGGTGGGAAGATCTAACCTTGTCTATATTTATGTTTCAACCATTTGCAACTTGTAGGATAGCTGTTCTCCAATATTGCCAACTTTTAGATATGAGGATCAGAATTATCAGCAAGTGATATGCTGATTGGAGAATTCTAGTATTTATAGGCATCAGGAGGGCACTCAGTTTGGGGACAGCTACTCTAAAATGATTGGGTGTTTGGACCTGTATTTTGCCAATTACTAAATGTTTTAAACCTTCTTGCTTTATTAAGAAACTGGCAAAAACAAAATGATCCTTTTCCACAATATAAAATACATTTGCATAAAATTGTCAAAATGGCATGCAGGCTCGTTATCCAAAATTCACTGCTTAATAAAACAAAAACAAAAATTGAAAAATCGATGAAATTTGATTCCACTCAGATATGCATCACACAACTAGGCATCCAATACCCATGGCTAACACTTACAGAGATTGAGTGGAGACATCTCCTCCCGTGGTGACCATGCTCTGTCAGACAGATGTGATTCATTATGAAGTCCCCCAGATATCATTTCCCGCTTGATTTCCATTCGTAATTGGTCTTGCTTCAATTTCTTATGCAAAGAAGACGGAAGCCCGGAGAATATTTTTCTAGCAGTTGGGGGAGGAGAAGAGGTAGGCGAGTGGCCCATAGGGCTCCCTGGCTGCTGTGCCTTCCTGGAAATCCCAGGCATGTGGCTTTCTCCTGGGCTACAGGGTTCCAGAGAACCTCCAAGAATAGACTGGGTCACTGATTTCTGACTATGTGCTGGGGAACTCGAGGTACTGGTCCGAGGTTGAGCTCGCCTTTTCAGAATTTCTCGGAGTGTGTCGATTGGAGAACCGTTCACATACCATTCAGTCACCCCCATTTGACGTAGATGGGATCTGGCATGGCTGGAGAGCCCTTTGCGATTCTCAAAATATTCCCCACAGAATTCACATCTGATGTCCCGCACAGGTTCTGCACCAGAGGCTGAGATAAAAAAAGAAAAAAAAAACACCAATAAATTAATGTGACTGAAAAAAAATCAGCAGGAAAAATCAGGATGATGTGGGCACCAACTATGTATTCCCGTCCAATATAGAGTATGAAGCAGGTATATAGTGCAAGGGTTTTTTCACAAGCAAAGCTGGTATTTCAGTAAATTTGGCCCAAAAAAATAAACACCAATAATTCCAATAAAACACCATGAAATCTAGGATAGATATGGTCAAAGCAAGGCTCCCTGTTAATATGGACAAAGAACTGAGAACAGCAGAAAATGTCCAATTAAAAAAGGGTGAACACAGGTGATACGAGATAATGTCTAATGTCAAAGCATAACACAGTTGTACTATTTCCTTCTAATCCAACTTCATTCATCTTTTGAGGGAAGAAGTTCAGGTATTTCCATAGCAGTTATCACATAGTTATTGTTAAAATACAAAAGCCACCTGTCTGGATTAAGCATACTGACTTATTGTACACTTCATCAGATAATCCCAAAGTATACATTAATAATTATATTTTCCATCCCATCATTCAATATCTACATAAGTCTCCCTATCAAAGAACTTGCCCCCAGAAAACTTGGGGAAAACCAAGTGCCCTTTATTTGCCACCATGCAATTGTCTTTACTACAGAACAATCAAAGCAAAGAGGTGCCATTAAATATGCCATATGCCATTAAATATGGGGTGCTTGTGGCTATCAAACAATTGTTAATCACCAGTAGGAAGATGCCCTTTGACTGGTTTTATCTATTTTCATTGAGGAAAACAGCTATGATATTAATCACTTTGGAGTTACTCTCATTCATCCCTGATATGGGATGGGTAAAGCATTAGTTAAAGTCCTGGTATAAATGGCAAAAGAAACAATCTTTATCCTAGTTCTCTAAAAGCTAAGACCTTATGTGTCAAAAGAAACATATTGGTAGTCAATATCCTGTAGAGACTGAATACAGCCAGTGAGACCCCTACAAAATGGAGAAGTCAGAAACCAATTCAGAGCCACAAAAAGGCTCAGGCTGCAAAAGAAAAAATGTTTTAAGTAGCAAAAAAATCAAAAAAAAAATCTTCCCTTTCCATAAGGAACAAGCTATGTGGAGTCCACACTTGTCCTTTGATATCTCTAAGTACATAGAAACCAAGCATATCGCTGGGTCCTATCTGGGTCAAGGATTAGTTATCTGTTCGGATCAAACAGAGCAAATGCCCAGAGAAGGAATGGGTGACTTCAGCTAATATGCAGAGGCCAGCTGGGAAAGCTTTAATATAGCACTCAGAAGAGGCTTTGAAGGGAAAGCGCAATGGAGAACGCATGCCAGAGAGTATGTTTCTCCACCCCATTATTGGTTAAATAAGACATAAGGCAGGTAATGACAAGAGGTCTGCATTTCTAAGTGCAAAGCTCCATGTCACATAAACAAACTAGAGGGGTAGAGGGGGAGGAGGAAGAGGAAGAGGGGACAATAGCCAGCGCTGATAGAACCTACAGAGATTGAGTGGAGCCATCTCAGCATCTGATGCCCAGTACGCACTGGAAGAAAGACCCTGTTTCCTTTGTAGACTGGCCACAAGTGACAGCCTGTGCCCATGTGGCTTCAGCTTCTTGGATGGTGGAAGGGAGTGAGGTGAGAGTATAGATGGCTGTTTGCCCAAAGGCCTTGGTGAGTGTGCTTGTTTCATGCCTGTGGTAGGTGTTGCTGTAGCTGTGCTCTTTGGGCTGTGTCCATCAGAACTCCCAATCTCCCCTAATGAGTCTCTCTCGCTATGGATGAGAGAGGAAAGACGGCCTTTGAAGTCTTCATTTTTGATGAGATCATTTAAAACATCAATAGGAGATCCTTTAGCATCTGGATTGCTCACTCCCAGGTGTCTCAGGTGGGCTCTAGCATGACTTGACAGCCCTTTTCTGGTTTCAAACCAGGCACCACATAATTGGCAGTCAATTTCTCTGCCCGAGTCACTATCTATAGCTGCGGAAAAAAAAAACATTGATCACAAGAGATACGATTACATAAATAATGTGTCTCAAGCACCTTTTAAAACCTGAAAAGGACTTTTCTCTAAAGGACTCGTTTTTTAGAAAGGGTATGTTAAAAAAATATTTACCTACAGGAGTAATTGATATACAACTCCAAAAGAGAGGCTTGTTATTCACCCATAGCACAGCTGCAGATTTAATAGTTAAAACAGACAATTTTGCAGAAGAGATATTTAACATTTCCTTTCACTGACCCAGGTCAATTTTTCCAACAAAATTCTCTTTTTTGATGCATAGGCTTGTTCTAGCTCAGCTTAAATCAACAGGTGTTTAAATATGTGTAACTTTTGAGAATGGAATAATAAAAAATTAGTTATAATGTCAGATTTCCAAATATCAATTGATGTCAGAAAAATCAGATTGCAGAGAGAACGGTGCTATTTGTATTTGACTAATATTTCATGACTTGAAGCTCCTTACCAATATGGTCAGTTCAGCTAATTGACATTCAACTGAGTGGAATTCTTCCCATAAGAACTCATTTCTCCCATCTGTCCAGTTGCTAGAAACATCTTCATTTAATAAGCTTTCATTTTGACTTCAAAATAAGACGAATTGAGAATGACACTGACATACCTCTTGCAGTGCCTTTTATGAATTACAAAATGTAAAACTGAAAGGAGTTGTTAGTTTTGCAGAACCAGTATTTTAAGAACTTATTTTAATTAATTACATTTTTGCCTATGACAAATGTAATGAATGTTCAGAAAAGCCATATAAGCCATAAAGAAAATGACAAGTTATAGTTTAAAAATCTTGTATTAGGTATGTAAGACAAAATAATATTTGAAATTTCTTCATCCAAAATAAAGACAGCATAGGTTTCTAGAACATAAAGTACCTAGGCAAGACATCCATTTAGAGATGAATAATAACTGAGAGCAGGATTGGAAAATTAAAGTTTCTTGGCATCCTCTTAAATATTATAACTGATGCAGAATTGCACCATATTTAAGGACTGTAGTGCATACGTTAAGTTTAAACTATTATATTGTGAACAGTGTGCTGCCCTAAATTCATTATGAAAAGCAGCAAACAATACTTGGATATACTATGTAATTTTTAGTCAGTGAAACTAGTATGGCATTCAATGATGGGATGAATATATCAGGTTGAAATACATTTTACATAAAAGTAGTGCTGTGGTCTTTACTGCTTTGTACATTGTTGTACTACTACAACAATGAAAAAACCACAACAGAAGCCTTATGTATTCCTTATCCACTTCCTACAAGAAAAAAATTATCTTAGAATCCTTGCTCAAACCCATCAGACAACTGCTCTTTCTTTATCTAATTCTCTACTTAACTCAGCCTATATGCAAAACTAAATGAAACTCACTGTAACCTACCAGTAACAATTAGTGAAGACCTGAAAAAGGCTGAATCAATAGCACAGACACTAAAAATTCTCCAGTGCAAAAGAACATCAAAGAAGGATAGTGGATGGCTTATACTGTTTCTACAGATTTCACCAAGACTGAACAGACTTAGCCCTGAATAGTGAAGCCAGAAATATATGCTAAATTAGTTTCAGATCAGAGAAATTCCATTATGAGTCACAAGTCCACAAATCTTAAAATAAATCCCAACAAAGACAGCAAAGAGGACAAATGTGCATCTAATGGGGGGAGGGTTATGTAAAAGAATAGAAAAATTTGTGTAAAAGAATAGAAAAATTTCTTCAGTCAGAAAACTAGTAATGCCAGCAGCACTAAAGTACTATCTTGCATTCTATAATTATTAGGTATTTTAATGATTATTTCTTCCCAAGAGTCTAAGAATGTAATATATTATTTTCAAAGGTAAAGTAACTTTGCTCAAGATTTTAGAAGGCAGCAGATGGTGTCTATAGCTGCTGGCCCTTTAATGGAGAAATATTGTTGAGTTCCAACCATAAATACATATGATCTCTGGGCACAAATAAAAAAGGCACACACAAAAGCTTTGCAGCACAACCTGGAATTATGTAAGTATGATCAACCTCCTAGGGATAAGCTGGACAAAGAGACTGCTAAATTTCACAGAATTGCCTCTTTTGCTGAATTGAAATATTTAGGGATTTAAAAAAAAAGCAAGACCCACTTACTCTAAGAAAAACACTCAATCTAATCGAATGATAATCTCAACCTCAGTAGTTCTTTTAGAACAGAAATCTTTGCACAAGATCCTATTTGTATTATTCGCTCATAGGGTGCATGTCACAATACTATAATGTACACAAGCTGCGATGTGTGTGACTGGAGTAACCCAAGTAAAGCCAAAAGTTGTAAAATGCGTCTCCTGAGTGGGCAATCCTGCAGGGGTTCATGCTACAAGGTAACGTGAAAGTCAAGAGCTCCCTGCAGTAGCAACCTGCAAAGCCAGCTCTCCTATTTGCAAGCAGCATCAGGATCAAACAGACTCACTTAGATTTAAAGGGCCTTCTTCCTCCAGTTGTGACCATTGTGTTTTAGGTGGACTCTGCAGAGGGCCCAACGGTAGCTTGGGCCTTTTGTCTTCAGGGTTCTTTTGTGGAGGAGAACTAGGCAGAGCAGATACCATTTTCTTGCGTATGGGAGATCCTGGTTGGGAAACATTCTTGGGGGTGAAACCTGGAGGGGATTTGATTGCTTTGTTTACAGGTGGCTCTTGTGACCTTTCCGAAGCTTTGTCGAGAGGCAGCAGCAGTGTTGGCCGTGAGGACCCTGCAGACCTTTCTTTGGGAGAGGCAGATATTTTGCTAAGACTTGGAGAGACGGGGCTGCTGTCCATTTTTCCCTTCTGTTTCATCAGTTCATAAAGTAAGTCGATAGGAGCTCCACTGCTCTCAGACTCAGCCACACCAAGCTGCCGTAAGTGAGAACGAGCATGGCTGGACAGGCCCTTGCGGGTCTCGAAGCAGGTGCCACAGACCTCACATTTCGTGAGGTTTGGTGCTGGAAAGAGGAGAGTGACTTATTGAGACAATGTTAAGCTTAACCCTAGACTATCTTTGCTACCACTCAGTAGTCCAGAAATGTATTTATGTTATCTTGTTTGGGACCCTTCTCCATAAAACAGCCAGATTTAGCTGAAGAAAATGATTTCTGAAGTCTATTTTACAACAGATAAATTTGCTAAATGATAAGTGGTGGTTGCAAATTTCTTGAGCAAAAATCAAATCAAGATTAACTTCTCATCCATTGTGTAGCCATCACTCTGAAACATGTTCGCACATAAACTGGTTTCAGCTACCCTTACCATAAACTAAATCCTACAAATCACACAGGATCAATTCCCCACTCTGCCTAACTATCTTGACACAACACTAACTCTTACTATACTTTCAAACATATTGCAAATGTAGTTTCTCATCTACTGCTGGACAAACAGCAGTAATAGGACTCTATTATATCATGCTGGGGGGGGGGGGGAGTGATGAGAAATAGG